>JAJEKV010000557.1:0-148054 GCA_021234155.1 Isoetes taiwanensis
GTATTTAGGAGCTCATGTCTTGGAGCAACCATATCCACCATCGATGAAACAAAGCTATTGAGCAAAGGTAAGATTTTTGAGCATGTTTGAGTTCCTTAGTTTTCATGGTTGGTTGTATATGAAAAGCCAAACAGCGGCATTTTTCTAGGCAAAAGCAAAGGGGAAATAGTTTTGGGACATCCTTTGAAGCTTGATATTGAATATAAATGGTGTGAATTTTTTTTCTTTCTGAGAAGCGGATCAGAATTTTTGGGCGGCATTTTCCATAAAACCCTTTGTGCATTAGATTCCTTTAAGCGCCATATTACGCCATTTTTCTCTTATGCATCACCTTCATGCAAGTCTTTTTAGGATGCTAGAGCACGCTGCAATGAAGCAATGAAGGTAGACCTTAATTAAATAAATAGCACAATAATCAAATTTATCGATTATAAGCGATTGTATGGAAGCTTTATATTATGTGTGCTTGGCCTTATAGATCCGAGGGGATTTAAAGGAACTCTGATCTTTGCTTTTTGGGTTTATGGACCAACCATGTTTGAAATGCGCTTGAACTATTTCACGTCTTCTTCATGTATAGTCATATTTCGTGAAGGACATCCGGTATTGGAGGATAACTTCAATTGAAACTATAAGCACTTGGTAAGGCTTCATCTTATTTGTTTCTTTGTTTTGCTTTGCAGATGAAAATGGATGAAGATGTTGCGGTCTGTCCCAAGTACTAAAGATGCACATCTCCATTATTTTTGTTGGTGATGGAGTCTAATATTGTGAATAATTCGGACATTTACAGCGTACAGCAGTTGGCGAGTTGGTGCATATGGCCCAAAAGCAGTCAATTGTGAAGCTTATCGGTTTTGGAGCACAAAAAGCATAATGTACAAAGGTCAATTTCATTATCTCTACTTTATGTTTTATTTTATCAACTCAAGGCATTTCCTGAGTTGTAAAAAGTTCCCTTTACTCCAAAGCTTTATGGTTCATGTATTGAAAGCGAGGTTTGATGGCTAATAGATATGATTCCACATCTAAAGTATACTGCATTTGTCTCATCTCTTGCTTACCAAATGTGCGGATCACATGATGCTACTTCTTAAATACGGAACATCAATTGATCCATTATAGTTTTAGAGCTTGCTTGATGATCGGAGAGCATAAGAGCCATGTCGAAGTCCTAAAGTCTAAAAATGATCCTACGAAGGTAAATCATTGGCATACTACCTATAGTCTGAAATTAAATGTAAAGATCTGATAAAATTGTCCTTTGTCACACTTTGAAGAAGATTGAGATCAACAGATATTATTTACTAAAAAGGGCAAATAGATGCACAATTTTTTGTTACATATATTTTTTTGACAATCAGATATTTGTTGCACAATGCACTTGCTGGGCTTCTTATGTGTGATGCAACGATTCAAATGATGTTGAAGTGTGCTTGGTGTGACAATATCTTCCATCTTTTAATAAAGTATTCTTGTGAACAATCTTCTTTCTTATTTTGGGAGGGTTGGGTTTTAGGTACCCAGCCGCATGTAACGCCGCATGCGGCGTTCCCAGTCTTCGCGCCCCCCCTCAGGCATCGGCTTCCCCTCGGGGATCCAACGAGTTGGCGAAATTAAATTGCCTGTTTTCGAAGAGGGCCGACAGCATTGAATGATGGGATTTGAATTATGGAATCATTTGAAGCATTTAAGCTCACAATTTTTGTGCTTTCGGCTTTCGGCTCTTCGCCTCAAGCGGTTGATCCATCGCCATCTTTGGGGGCGCATTCTTGGCGCCTCAAGCAGGTCCGTCATGCCATCACATAGGCGCCCGGACATATTTTGTATCGGGGATTACGTTTGAGCGGCCAGTGCCCGACTCGATTGATCAAGCGGGTTGGTTTATTTTTGTATCCGAAATTCGATCGCAGCTTGATAATGCCATTACCAAATATCTTACACCTAACCAAGTTTTTCTGCTGGAAGTCTTTTGTTTGCTCGAAGTCATCGTACTTGCCATTGCCCCCATATTTTTGTGCTCATATCTGAGCTTTCATTGCGGTTTATTTTTTGTATCGGGGGATTGTAATGGCGCCCGGCAAGTTTTTCTGCTGGAAGTCTTTTCTTCGATTGATCAAGCGAGGTTGGTTTATTTTTTTTGTGAGTTCGGGGTGGATGCGACTTGATAATGCCATTGCAAACTATTCTTCAAAAGATTATGCCCCATATCGATTTAGTGTTCTGCTCCAAACATCAAATTTATACTAGAAGTAGTTTCTAATTTTGGTTGAAGCACAAAGAATGCGCTCTAAAGCTTGGTTTTACGCTGCTCGGGTCAAGCACAATCAGCGTGCCTTTTACGGTATTGAACCCCGATTGGGGAGCGGTTTTGCATCCTATATCGATAGGTACAATTGCTCGTGCTTTTATTAATAGAGTATCATTTGCTATATCGATAGGTACAAATATTTGCGTGCTTTTGACTTATCTTGGATGAGAAATTACACTTTACATGTGTCATCCATAAGCTCGATTTGTAGATGTACGAAAATGTTGCATTGATCTTTTGAGTGCATGCCCCTTTTATGGCTGATCTGTCTTTACATAAAAGAGTATATATACACAAGTTTTTTCTGTAGAAGAACAACTTTGTCAACAAATCACGAGAAATTGGAGTAATTTGCATTTTTGTTTTGCATAAGCGAGAATCATCTTAAGCGATGCACCCTCTGTTAGTCTTTGCGAATTGAATCTCCCAAATGTTGTCCTGTTAGAAGGCCTGAGAACCAAGAAGATGCCAAGGAGTGTATTATAGGCTGCCATTTTAGCGAAGCTATCGGCTCTTCGATATGCCTGTTCATCAAATGTGGTTTAGGCCATAGAAAAGCTAGATATCTAGATCGACTATATAAGTGTTAGGTACAATGCGGGGTTTCCATATGTTACAAGATCGACTTTACTTGGATCAAAATTACGATTTTACGTGTCATCCATAAGCTCGATTGTTTTACAGTTTTCTCATCGTCAATGATTACTTCTAATTTTTTAACAACATAATGTGCCAATCTTGAAGCTCCAAGAAGGCATCTTTTTATACATTCAATTGAATGGGTATCCTTCTTTACAAAGCGGCTCAGAGAAAAGCCTCCGTGACATCCACTGTTCTAAGCTGAATTTCCAAGAATGTCGCCCACTTCTCCATCAATGGGCCTTCAATAGCCTCCTTAGGCAAGACCCCAAGCTGAAATAGATGAAGATTTACAATGGGACTTTTGCGGTTTCCTAAAACCTTATCCAGGCGGTTTTCCACAAGCATTAAGTTATTTACTTTTTTTATCTCTTATATTTCATTGGCAGCTTTGTTTATGACAATAATAACCTGGTAATTCATGGCGGTGGAGTGGCGACCATCTATTTAGTCTTTGCCGATGGGGTGGCGACCATCTATTTCAATGGCACTATCCCGAGGGGTGGCATACTTGGCTGGTAAGCGATTGCTCTTGCAAGGTTAGTTGGAATTTTTAGTTGTGTATATTGCTTCATTTTTCCAAAGTGTCGTCAATAAGAGTCTTGGGTAGAATGTCAATAGCCTTTCATATTGAGTCATAGGGTTGTTTATGTTATGTTCAATAGTGTCAAGTCTGAAGGCCGTGTCCATGCCGGTCAGGTATGCTGAACTTGCTCTAATTTATTTTCCTTTCCTATTTTATGTAGATGGTGAAAATCTTGGTGCCATGGTATGCCTTTGGCGGCCATGTTGCGAATGTTTGATTGAAAGGAGGTGCGTCGGTCGCATCTCCTTTGTTTGTAACAGGGTCGTGGTATGAGTGGCAGCCTTGGAGGCCATGTCCAAAGTGTATTTACGAGTTGACAAGTGTTGATATTGAGAAGCTTATTCTCAAGCTTGAAAACTTCTACAAAGAAAGTGTTATTGTGGAAGTAAAGGAGGTCAAAAAAGTCATTGATGACATCTTTGTTTGCATTGAGAAATGGGGGAAGACGGTTGTGAGAGTAACATGGATGAAGAGGTTAGGAGCCTGCAGTGACATAGTGCGAGTTTTTTTTTTGTGTGTTTCCATTTTGAAGATGCTATTGTAGCATTTGTTTTTGATAAAAAAGTATCTCTTTAGAATACTCTTCTATTGTACTTTATCAAACTTATGAGGGTACATGCCTTATGTACCCTTTTGATGTAATCAAAAATCTGGTCAAGGATAAAAAAAACTTATCTACCTATTGTAGTCCCTTCTATTCTGTTCACTTGACCTTGCTAAAACATTTAAGGTAGACATTTAGGTGTTGGCGGGGTGGAAACTCTAAAACATTTAACTTGGCATTATATGTCAAATTAATGAGCTTTGCACCCATTTGGACCGCAATGGATACCAAGCTCAATTTTGTTCTTTGATGTGCTCCTTTATTGGTTTGCATCTCTAATTCTTCCAAATCTTTTTCACGTTTAGTGGTCATCTCACATTTAAATACTAGACCATTTAGGGCACTCTTTGGTTGCAAGTTTAGAAATCTTTGGCATGGGCACGTGTAGTGTGTTTGAGAGTGCATTCCCTATTAGTGGAATTTTTGTCTACCAATGTCTAATATCTAGGGTGGGGCTTTGGACTTATGTAAAAGTCTAAATGTGTTCATGTAGTACTATTGAATTATTATTTTGTTGGCACATATGAAAATATATATGATTGTAAATTTGTATGCCTAAGTAGACCATTTGGCATATATACCCCATTGAAATACATAACCTCATCTTCATGTTTTAGGGTATGGTGACATCAAAAACCATGAGTCCTAGAACTTATAAAGATGGCGGGGAACACATGCTACACGGAACAAGAATCAAGGTCAGCTAGGGCGTGCGGCCGGGAAGCGTAAATTGACATGGAAACACGAGCCACGTGCAGCGGGGAAAGATAGTAATGTGGATGGCCCGTGCATGCGAGGGAGATGGAATTGCCTATGGAACTATTGCAGAAACTTGCAGCGGGAACAGCGAGTGTATAGCGGTCCATGCATCAACAAGTGTGGATATTGTGAGTTAGTTGACAAGTCAGTTGTGAATGGTGATGGTGTTGAGGGTCTACCAGCACATGTAACTATGTGTAACACGCCTTTGAATCTTGCTCAAACTCGGATATTTATGCGACAAAATCCAGGATATCAAACACCTAAAAGATTGGAGACTATATTAGAAAACTAGGCGTCAGTGCGAAGGCGTGTGGCCAAAGCTAGAGCATTAGCAAGAGAATTTGATAATGTTGGCTTAACTCGGAAGCACAACAATGGCATCATGTTTGTGAGACCAATGTGAGAATGTGTTATTTGGACATGCTGACGTAATGGGGCTACCATTCCCATGCAAAGTGAGAATGTTGTTGCGGATGGTGATGTAGTGGGCGATGTCGCATTTAAATTACATTCGGGCGTGCCTCATGAAGAACCAAGTAGCATTGGGGCCGCGTGTTAGCATGAGAAGGATGAATCTTAGGCGACTCAGGGGCAATCCGGGATGATGATGGAGATGCACCACAAGTGATGCAATAATAAAGCGAAGGGTTGGATTTTGGAAAATAGCTTGGAGTCTTTGCATCACGCTTAATATTGCGATCACGGGGAGGATGAGCAAAAATGCAAGCTTTGTGGGGCCTTGCTATGGAAGGATGAACTTGGTACATTTTGTTGTTCAAATGGGAAGGTTTCATTGCCACCCTTCCGACCCCCTCCGACTCTCATGGACTGTACACAAGGAAGGATGGCGTTGGAAAGGACTTAGATCTGGTATTAGAAAATATAACAATGCTCTTGCATTTGCCTCATTGGTACATCCAAACTTCGATGCCTCCTTGGCAAACTCCATTGGAGGTGTGTACACTTTTAGAGTCAGCGAGTGCATGTGTCACATGATGGGAACTTTGCTACGATGCTAGCGGGACATCGGTCCAGTGTTTTGCCTAAATTTATATCATGGGCGGGGATGAGTTGCAGCTAGATGCGTGGTACATCATTCGATGGTGATGCAGCGGCGTGATACAATGGCATGCCTTCAGCGCGCATGATGGCGGATGTAAATCCTTTTGTTCGTATCTTCCTCTCAACCCGCTGAGGTAATGCGAGCAAATCCGGTATTGATATCGTCTTGGTTCAAGTGCTAACTGCGGGATTCCGTAGGCGGCGGTATAGTGCTCCATCGCAAATGAGATAGCAATATTAATGCCGGTTGACTACGGCGAGAAGACAATCTCGAGAGACATTGTGGTACATTCTAAAGAAGGAGGAATAAGGCATATTGGCCGCCTTTGCATTCATCATATGATGCTCTCCACTTTGCACTACTCTTCCCTATGGGCCGATGGGTGGCATCTTTGGGATCAAACAAGTGAGCAGATCAAGGGAGTAACCATGTTGCAATTCTATAAGTATCATCACAGTGCAGCGGTGGCACATTATCACCATTGCATATTCTTTGGGAGATTGTTCCATGAGTACATTTGTGACATGTTTGCTAAGATGTGGCGGTCAAGATTGGGTTGGGTACAACTAAACCAAGCTCAACTCGTAGCGAATTGTATAGTGGTATTGTGGATTCACTTTGGGCATGATGGTAATTCCATTGGGCGTAGTGTCATTCTACGGCAACATTTATTGGAAGCACCGCGTTACATGACTCGGCTCTACCAAGATCGATGGCAATTGTTGAGAGCTTGGCCGAGCCAGATTTGTTCATTACTATATTTGCCAACCCAAAGTGGCGAAATAATGGGGAACTCATAAATGGCGGGACCCTTAGAGAGGCGATTTAGTAGCCGTGTCTTCTACTTAAAGTTGAAGGAGCTATTAGAGATTGTGTCACATCATGGCATATTTGGCGCATTTACGCTGGGATTCATGTCATTGAGTTCGGAAGAGGGTCTTCCTCATGTGCATCTCCTTAACATATTGTACCGGGAGGACAAGCCAGCGGCGGTCGAGGATATAGATAAAGTGATTTGTCGCGGAGATTCGGATAAAGAATCAACCCGAATTGTATGAGGTGGTCACCACGGCGAGATGATGCATGGCCCTGTGGCCCTACATATCCTAATGCTCCTGTATGGTTGATGGGGTTTTGCGGTAAAAGGGTACCCAAAGCAATTTACGGAGGCGAGACTATGATAAGCAAGCGGCTACCCACTCTGCGTAGAAATGATGGAAGAAGCGTCTATCGAGATGGCATGAACATGGACAATAGATGGGTTGTACCCTACAATCCGTGGTTGTCGTGCTATTTTAGATGCCATATCAATGTTGAGATATGTGCCCATATTAAAGGGAGTCAAATACTTATACAAGTACATTTACAAAGGGTCGGACATGATA
Organism: Isoetes taiwanensis; assembly: GCA_021234155.1. Classification (NCBI taxonomy): domain Eukaryota; kingdom Viridiplantae; phylum Streptophyta; class Lycopodiopsida; order Isoetales; family Isoetaceae; genus Isoetes; species Isoetes taiwanensis. The sequence goes on from JAJEKV010000557.1 coordinate 7,351, forward strand.
TCGGTGAACTTAGGACAAGGTTACGGAGAGAGTGTCTGGCCGAGCACTATAACAGAGGCGACCATGGCGAGGGTTCAGTGATTATGTCAATGCGAAATACTATTACGCCTCACGAGCATGGCGGTTGTTCAAGTTTGGATTGCAAGAACAGAATCCTCATGTAGATGCATTTGGCGGTTCACCTTCTAATGAAGACCAATACTTTTTGATGAGAATGCAGACTTAGATGAAGTGGTTAACAATGCACATGACACCACTCTCATGGGTTGGTTTAGGGTGAATCTTTGCAAATGAATACCCGGTGTCCCGTACTTTGTTGTACCATGACTTTCCCAAAGAGCTTTACTTGGAGCAAAGCGACATACACATGGACAAAGCGTGAGCGTATTGAGGTTATGCCATCATCGGTAGAATGTACTTTGTGACTCCCTCGCGGGGTGAGCGATTCTATTTGCGGATGTTGCTAAGCAATGTACACGGAGCTCGTCTTTTGAAGATCGAGAGCTGTTGGCGGTCATTTTGTGTGAGGCGTTCAAGAATGCATGCATCAAGCGTATGATTGTGAATGATAATTGAGTGGCTAGAATGCCTACGAAGCATCATCATGGGGTATGCCCGTCAATTGCGACACTTATTTGCTTCAATTACATTTGGAATGTAACCCATTGTATCCACTTGATATTTGGAAGGAGTTAGAATATAGGATGGTTGAAGATTTCCTAGACCGGGTTGCTTATGATGCTTATTCCAAAGGCAGGTCACTTGAGTCGGTATGCTATTGACATGGCACTAATGGATGTGGAGGATCATATGCAATCGGTTGGAAGAACTGGCGAGAAATGGGCTTCAACTTACGAGAAGCTTGTGCTAGACACAACCACACTATTCAGGGAGGAAATGATGTATGTGAGTATGGATAAAGTCCTATCGATTCGAGAAGTTAAACATTGATCATTTGATAAAAGGTATGCGATCTTTGTCCTCGACCATGTGATCGATAAGACTGGTGGTGGGGTCTTCTTCGTGAATGGGCACTGGTGGAGCAGGGAAAACATATCTATATAACACTCTCACGGGGTATATGCGTGCAAGGGTTGGATTGCTCTGGCGGTTGCCTCTTACGGTATTGCGTCGATTATTCTGCAAGGTGGTTGAGCGGCTCATTCGGCGTTTCAAGATACCCATAGGGGCACATGAAGCATCTACTTGCAACATTCCAAAGGCGGTCGAGAATTGGCAAGACTCATTCGAGCATGTCGGTTGATTGTATGGGATGAGGCACCAATGATGCACAAATGGATATTTGAGGCGGTGGATAGAACATTGAGAGATGTGGCGGGCAATGAAGCGGACCCGTTTGGTGGGATTCAATACTATTGGGAGGGATTTCCGACAAATACTACCGTGGTTCCTAAAAGTTTTAGCGCACAAATTGTAGAAGCTTCTCTAAAAGCGTTAAAGTATATGCAGGATAGTGTGAGAGAATATAAGACGACAATCAACATGCGGCGTCATGAATGCATTGGGCTTAGATGCACTTGAACAACAAGCATTTGCGGACTACTTACTAAGTATAGGAGATGGCGAGAATCCAACCTTTCGGGAGAAGGGTGTTGATATGGTGCATACGCCCACGGGATATATGCCTTGGCTCGGATGATGTGGATGATTTAATTCGGGACATATTTCACGATATCCAACAGAGCTGGAAAAAGTGATTTTACGGACACATCGTGCTATACTATAAGCCTTTGAACCATTATGCCGATGAGATCAATAAGAAGGTGGCGTCTCTCATCCACGGAGGCGGCCAGTTACTTTAGTCTTGATCGAATCATAGACCTGAGATGGCCGACAAGCAGGTCTATATCCCATTGAGTTTCTTAATGCACAAACTCCAAGTGGTGTCAGCCCACGAGCTAAACCTAAAGGTGGGAATGATTGTAATGTTGTTGAGGTCTACATCGTTCAAGAAGGGCCTATGCAATGGAACACGATTGATTATCTGAAATTTGGGGAAGGCGTGTTATTGAAGGAGAAGATAGTAGCTGGGACACCGTTGGTGATCTTGTGCTCCTATCGGCGCATTCAATTGTGCCCTCCGATTCAGGTTTGCCATTTCAGTTTGAAAGGGTGCAATTCCCTCTGCTTGGCCGGCCTTTGCCATGACCATAAACAAGTCCCGGGGCGGACAATGCATAAGGTGGGGATATATCTTCCAAAGCTTTGTCTTTACGCATGGACAATTGTATGTGGCATTCTCAAAGGGTACAAAATCGACAAGGAATTAGGGTTGCTATTAAAGACCCACCATCCATGCCTCAAGAAGGCGTATCTGTTTTCAAGGTTCACAAGGGGCGTGGTTTACGGATGCTTTGTGATCAGCGTAAAGATGTCATGTTCTCGACTAACGTTGTGATGTCCATATATTGCATGTATATGTGTTTTTTTTTCAAAGGTTCTCATGTTTCTTGGATGTTTTTGATCTTACGAAGAATTGTGCGGATCATGAAGCCCTACACACCTTTTATACCTCGGGAACTTGGAAATCCCTAAGCCAAAGGCGATAGTTCATGTACATCGTAGGGATGGTGAGTGTAAGATTTGTTAGTTCCACGGTAACAATTGCTTATATGCTTCTTAATTAAAGGAGTTCATCAATGCATATCTCCTATCTTTTCTGAAATGATATCTTATTGTTGTAGGGAGTTATCGATAGTTGATAACACACCTTTGGCGTGTGGGCGTGTTGAGTCAAAAGCGTTCCCCTCAAGTATACATGCGGGGAACTTGCTTCGCCGGGGAGGCATCACACACATTGGTGTTTGTGATGGGAGGCAGTTCAAGGCTTGGGCATCGATTCCACATGGCTTGGTTGGTGATTCTGAGCTTCACGAGTTCCTAACAAAGCATAACATTGTTGTTGGTACACGAGTCAGCGTGTGGGACATCGTGTCGAGCATGTTTACGTTCATGTTTGCCACCATAGGCTTGCGGCGGGGAGGAGCTTCTATACCTATCGGCCATGGCCGAGGCTTCATATCGAGCGGCGGATGTTCCCTAGAGTTGTTTGGGACAGGTTCTTCGTGATGTGGATCCTTGAGATTGCCGGGCATAACCTCATTTTGCACTAAAAGTATTTTGTATTTCGCATTATATAACCGGTATATTTGTTTTAACATTTTGTTTGTACTTCATATTATGTGTACACTTTAAAAGGTAAAGGTTTGTTCGTATCTATATTTGTCTATTTCCACCTACCGCGTATATTGCCTTGATGCATTATGCGCATTCACGACACAACCACAACTATATGCGTAAATGCCCACATCGTCCCACGACTAATGCGGCATCCGCACACCTACGTTCTAAAAAGTATCTATTAGTTTCTCATACATTAAATATGGCTTTAGGTCATGGCCATAATTATTATTTCTTTGTAAAGACACTTTGGAAATAGATGCATAATTTTTGTTGGATCACGTTTTTCTTGTGAGTTAGATATTTGTTGGGAATGCAATTTCTTTGAGCTTCTTTTGTGATGTAACGATTCAAACCTTTGTTGAAATGTGTTTGGTGCGGCAATATGTTCTATCTTTCATTAAAGTATCATTGTGACCAACATCTATTTTGTTATATTGAATATGGCTTTAAGTCATGGCCAATTAGATCATTACCCCAAGCTTGTTGTCATTTGAGTCTTTGTTTCACCCCAAAGCTTTTGTCATTTGAGTCTTTGTTTCTGGTGACATTGTACTTACAAATGCTCCCATACCATCTTTGTCATTGTTGTCTTGAACTCTGGTATGGTGCAGCAAATCTAGCATTAACTATGAGTCCCCACGATCTAGACAAGGAACACGACCATTTTACCTTTGATGCAAGTGGCTAAGCACTAGATGTTATAAAAGTGGCCAAGGCATGCCCTTGGTTTATACTTACTGCGTTATGCGATGAATGAAAAAGCTCTTGACCTTCAACAATGGACTATAAGCAAATGATAGAGAACAGCGAGAATTAAATGCTACATGGATTATTTTGATCTTGAATTTAAATCTATGTTTTTGCGGCAAATGCAACATGGATTATGTATTTTAATATACCATTGTTGCTTTTTGTGCATTTATTATTGCTATATGATGTAGAATCATATAATTTATGTATATTGGAAGTATGCTTGATAGGCTATCAATATTTGTACTTACGTTTTATCAAATTTGTACCAAAGCCACAAATCTATACATCGTCAATTTGGTACAAAGAGCAAGAAACCACCAAGTCTTAACATCGGACAAACAACACTACAAATAATCAGATGCATCTAAACCTCCAGGTGGTTGATTTTGAACATCGGATAAGCAACACCACAAATAATTGTCACATCCCATCCGGATAAGCAACACCACAAATAATTAATACGTCCATTGTGTCCCTTGTCACCGATTATGTTAGAGATGCATATTTGAGAGAGCATTTATCAGTCTTTACAATTGCAAATTCAGTCTGTTGTTGTCTAGAAAGCATTGATCATATAAGATAATTTGGTACGGAACAATTTGTGATAATCAATTCAAATCACAACCTATGGTAGGTAAGACCTTTGCATGTGCCCCAAATGCATCTTGGTAGGATATTGTATGAGTTTGTTTTCTTGCCTCATTAGTCTTGGCCGTAGCATTTTCAATGCATTTATAATGATCCGGTGAATATAAAATTCAACTATATAATTTTGTTGTGGAACTTCTATAAACAAGTTCACTTGAAGCTTTTCAATTAAGTTCCAACTTTAGTAGGGGCTAGATGAAAACTTGCTTAGAAAATGGCCTTCAAAACTGAATAAAATACAAAGGGAAATGACCAATTTATTTTAATTAGAAGAAATTGTGTGCACCATAAAATTTTCTGATACAATGACTACTTGAAACATTTTTACCTTGAGAAGCTTCGTAGTGTTTTAAACCCATCGATATCTGACCTCTTCCATGCACTATTGCTACATAAGCTTTTAATTATTATATATTAACAACTTCACGGTCAACCACCTTCTAGCCTAAAAATTACGTTCACCTCGGACCAATTCAATTCAATCTTTATAGCCCGGCAAGCGCTCAATACATAAGAATAAACATGTTCTTGCTTTTACAATAATAAGCAATAACATGCCCAATACCACCAAAAAGTAAATCCCCTTCTACATAATATTTCCATCCGAATATTTGCACAAAACATTTATAAGGTCCCAACTTAAGCCCGACCTTGGCAGATTCTAGTTGCATTAATCCCTTCCATATCCGTGTCCTCAACATTATTCTTCTTCTTGGGGTTCTTGGTTGAGGGTTCCTTAGCACTAGCCTCACGGGAAATCTATAAATTAGAAGAAAGGATGGGAGAACATAGTATTGAATGCAATAACAATAAATCAAATACTTATACAAATTAACTCCGCTTGGTGCAACACCTAAATTACTAGGCTGCATAGGATTAGTGCCTACACCTGCCTTCACAGCGGCGACGGTTCGCGACGCGTATGGACAATAGTAATATGAAATAGATAAGAAAGGCATATTAATTTATCAAATTAGGATATGTGGCATGATTCATTCTGAGAATCATCTAATATTCTTTGTTTTGTGACATATATCTCAAACCACGTCAACACATATGCCATTTAATTATTTGCTAAATCGGTACAAATATCTTTTTCGTGATTCCAATCTCTGCGGTTTTTTTTTGCTCGATTACTTTCTCTAGTGCAATGGGTTACCTAATAACTGGTTTGGTGCATGTCGAAATACTACCAATGGAGTTCATGTCCATGAGCAAGGCTTGGCCTTGAGCCTCACAAAGCAGGGATAAGGCACTTCAAAGAGATATCCCGAAAGCCACTCTATTTAGGGATTTTTCACAGTTGATCCACAAGTTCGACCATGTCCTTCCAGCCCCGGGAGGAGAAATTTTTCGGGAAGTGCCCAGAGCCGGTGGTAGGGTTAGCAGTGCGAATTCAATGCCCACATAGCTGAAGTAATCCTCCATGCGGCACATGCTTACATTCCTAAATACAAGCATCTTAAAGTTAAGCTTAGTCCGCGAGAAAATTGAGTTTCCATGTAATAAAGTAATGCATTTGGGTCATGCCATATAATCCATAGCTAATTGTGTACTTCAAGCTGCTATATTAATGTTGAGGTAAGGGGTAGAAGCATGAAAAGGTGATTGAATTTTTTGTATATTGATGTAAAAATTTGAAATGGGTTAAAAGTGTTTATAATGTACATTTTGAATTTTTACATGGGTTACCTATCATTAATAAAAGTCGGTTGGCGTACAATATTCTCCATAATTATACCAAATCCTCGAGAAATCTTGTACTAGCTTCTCTATCAATATAAAATCTAAATATCTTTGAAAAAAAAAAACTTGGCACATTTGAACTTTCTCCAATCGATCAAACATGGCTCTAGATTCTACCTCAGAAAACTTGGCCCGAATCAACGATTATATAGCTGCTCCTAAATGAATGCATTTCAAAGAAACAAATGTATCTTGAAGTTGTTGAAATCCCTTTCCTCAAAGCGATGTAATACAAATCCCTTCAATTAGTAATACAAATCTGGTTAATAATCTGATTTTTTTTTTGTGCGAGGGGATGTTGTATCCCTTTTACGCGAGAATGGATGATGTCTTAAAGCACAAGTTGAAGAAGAAACTATGGAAGAAGGATTGGACTCTCATGCAAGGCTTGAGGTCGGCATCGGGTTCACCATTTCAATCCTGTTGTTGATGAAGTTTGGATGTTTTCTTGTGGATTTGTCTTACAAGTAGGCAAAAGAAAATAAAACAGAAGAGGGTTTGTAGGGGGTGGATGCGTTGACAAAGCCAATTAGAAGAAAGGTTGATATGTGTCACGTAAATCTCATAATGAATGAATTATCTAATTTGACTCCAAAACAACAAAAGTATATTTGCAAAGAAGATTACAGGCGGGACAAAAGATTGCAATTCCTATTTGAGCTAGTCATTGGAAGGCCTCCAAGATGGCTATCGTGGACAAGAGATGAGTAAAGGAATTTTAAGGGATGGCCTCAAGGCGTCAAAAAATGCAAATAGCAATAGCAGGACTTTGGTTGCAAAGCATTACATACTATCTATGGTGGTTGGAGAGGAAAGGAGAAGGGAAGACTTCACTAGGATGACTAAGTTCTTGAAAATACATCCTAGAAATATAAACTAGTGGATTGGAAGAAGGAAAAGAATGTCACTAGGTGGAACAAATGCATGGGCATTAGCAGGTCGATATCCAAGAACAAATACGATAGATCAGGCTATGAAGGATATGGTTGCTCGGTTTTTGGTTAGATAACTCAAGGTTTCACCAAAAATTAGATGTCATGAAGAAGAGGACACAACCAATTCAATATATTGACATTACGCATGCAGCTGTAATTTAGCTATAATTGCATCTTGTTTTTCAGAATAAAGATTTTTTTATTTTACAACTTGATGTAAAGTTTACCAGATTTCTTTACTTTTTGGCGGAATAAAAGATGTCCTTTATTTTTTTAACTTGATGTAAAGTTTGTAGCAATTTCTTTTACTTTTGAATGTAATGTAGATCACGATGCGCCCTAGTTGTTCTACATGGAAATGTCAAATTATTTCATGGCAACACGTACATGTATATTTGTTTACATGTATATTACGGATGTATATTTGTTTACATGTATATTACGGATGTATTGCCCTAGATGTGGCTATAACTAGAGAAAATTAGTGTGGAGTTGTATTAATTGTCAAAAAATTATATGTGACTTCATAGTAAATGAAATAAAATTCATGCGGAATATACATGTATGTGTGGGGAGTTTAAGCGTCTTGAATATGTAAAAAGATTTGTATGTAATGTAATGTAATGAGGTGACTAATTTTATTTCCAAATTTGTAATTTCACTGGGCTGAATTATTCAATTTTGTGAATCGGTTATCCGAGAGCAAGTTTTGGATTGAGCCCGGCAATTTGAATACTTAAAACCTTCTTGCATTAGAAAGCTAAAGGAAAGAAACACATGTTGTTGCGTGAAACATGAGCAATGGGGGAGGTACAAGCGGGCATCTTATCTTATATTATAATGTTATACAGTAAGTAGTGCGCCGAGCCCCTAATTTGAGCGGCGAGATCATCTCGATACATCGAAGGCTCCTAGATTTATGTTTCGCGACTTACCAACATGATTAGTCATGCTTGATCTCTTAAGAGGAAAGGGTAAATGAAAGAGGAAAAAGGAAAAAGGGAAGTGGAAGAAAATCCTGTGAAGGGCCAAAAGGCATGGGGAAAAGGGAAAAGCGGTAAAAGAAAGGGAAAAATGGGTGGGGATAAAAAGAAAGAAGAATAAAGGCATGGAAAGCGAAAAAGGAAAGGCAATACAGGCAATCAGAAGAGCCTGAGGGAAGGAGGAGAAAGAGATAAAGTTCTTCCTTTCTAAAATCTAAGGGGAAGGAAAAAAAGGAAAATCCAGAGAGAGGAAAATGGAGAAAAATGCTAGAAAAGGGAGAAAAAGGGAATAAGGGCAAAAGAGGAAAGGGAGAAAGGAAAAAGGGACATAAAAAATAAAAATAGAAAATAGAAAAAGAGAAAAAGACAAAAATTAAAAAAGGATCATTAAAAGTCAAAAAGAAAAAGAAAAAGTGGGGAAGGGGAAGGAAAAAGGGAATAGGAAGAAAAAAATATGAAAAAAGAAAGGCAAAAGGGCCAGAGAAAAAGAAAAAGGGAAAAGTTTCTTTTACAAAAGGGGAAGGAAAAGGGAAGGAAAAAGTGGAGAAAAAAAGAAAGGAAAAAAACATATTAACTTCCAAGGGAAGAAGGGCAAGGGGACCAAATGGAAGGGCAAAAATCAAAAAGGGTTAGGAGAGGAGGAAAAGGGAATGGAAAAATGGGCCATTGGGGAAAAGGGAAAAGAGAAAGTGGAAGGGGAAAGTGAAAGGGAAGCAAAGGAAAGGAAGAGAACTACAAAAGGATAAAAATAAAAAAAAAAATGAAAGGTAAAAACCATCTTGACAAAGGAAGAGGAAAAAAACCTCTAAAGGGGTCAAATGAAAAGGATGGGACAAAAAGGAATGGAAAAAAGAAGGAAGAAAAGGAAGGTGAAAAAAGTGCATTAAAAATGTTAGGAAATGGGTGAGGAAAAAGCAAAAATGAAACCTAAGGGGAAAAAGAGCATGGGAAAGGAAAAAAAAGAAAAGGTAAACTTTTAAAGTGGAAAGGTATTGATAAGAGAGGATGGGAAAAAAAAGAAAAGGGGGCATATAAAAAGGTTATTAAATACGAAGATGTAAAATTAGGCATAAGAAAAAGGGAAAGAAAGTGAAAATGAAAAGAAAGGAGGAATTAAGGGGAAAAAGGTTGGGTCAATGACCTCCATAATGGGGGAAAGGGATGAAATGGGAAGGGGAAAGGAAAAAGGAAAAATAAAATCTGGAAGGGGGGAAGGGAAAGGGAAAAAGGCGAGGGAAAGAAAGAGGGGAAATGGAAAAAACATGGAAAAAAGAGCTACCTCAGGATAAACTTGGAAGAGCATAGAAAGAAGAAAAAAAGGGCATGGATAAAGGGAAAGAAGAAAAGAAAAAAAAAAAATGGGAAAGGCGGAAAAAATGAATAGATAGAAGAAAAATTCTATTAGAAAAAAAACAAAGGGGAAGAAAAAGGGGAGGGAAAAGGGAAGGGAAAGGGAGGGAGAAAGGGGGCTAAAAAAAAAAAAAGAAAAAAAGATGAAAAAAGCGTGTTGGAAAAATACAAAAACAAAGGGAAAAAGAAAAAGAAGAAAAGTGTGTAGGATACTTGAGAAAAAGGGAAACAAAGGATAGAGCAAAAAGCAAAGGGAAGGAAAAAGAGGTATTAAGTGCACTTAAAAACCTTTTATAAGCTCAACAACACTTTGGGCTTGGTTTCTATTATATTGATTTATGAAAAAGTCACGGGCTAAATATGTTTATGTCCACCACAGGGTTCGAGGACTTGCCCAAACCTTATTTGAGCATCATTACTAGTCTTATATTATAATGTTATAACAAGTAATTCTTGGATTTGGATCAAGCCCCTAATTTGAATGTTTGAGATCATGCAGGTGCATCAAAGGCGAGATTTGTGCCGCACTTACCATCACCATGATTGGTGGTTTGATCTCTTAAGGGGAAAGGAGTAAAGGAAAAAGGGGGAAAGGAAAAGGGAAGAGACAGAGAGAATGTGAAGGGCGAAAAAGGCATGGGAAAGGGAGAAAAAGCAAAAGGGAAAAGGGATAAGAGAACAAAAAAGGCATGAAAAAAAATGAAAAGGGAAAACAAAGAAAAAGATGGGGGAAGGGGGATATGGTGCACGGAGAAAGGGCATGAGGGAAAAGGGGAAAGATAAAGTGGTAAAGGGGAAGAGAGGAAGAAACGAGGGAAAAAAAGAATTCAAGGAAAAGATTGAAGTAAAAGGAAAAGGGAGGATAAAAAAAGCATGGAAAAAGGGGAAAAAAAAAAAAGGGCATGGGAAAAGGGAGAAGTAAGCGTTGAAGAAAGAGGAAAAAGGAAGGAAAAATGGCATAGGAAAACTTAGGAAAAGGAAAAGGAAAAGGACAAGGACAAGAGAGAGGGAAATGGAGGGAAAAAAGTCTGTGAGAAAAAGGGGAAGAAATGTAAAAGGTTGGAAAAATGGGAAGAGGGAAGGAAAAGGGAGAACAAGAAAAGGATGGGGATAAAGGGAAGAAATAAGGGAAAGTGAGAAGAAAAAGAAAAAAGAAGGAAAAAAGGGGAAAGGGAACCTAAAAAAAGGCATGAGAAAAAGGAAATAGGTAAAAAAAAAAGGGAAGGGAAAAGGGCATGAGATAAAAAGGAAAGAGGAAAATAAGCGAAGAAATAGAAAAAAAAAAAAAAAAAAAAGAGATAGATAGATAGATATTTAGATAGTATTTTTCACGTCATGCCACATTGGCGGCGTCCATGAGGACATATGGAGTTGGGAGAGAAAATTGGGAAAAAGGAGAAAAATGAGTATAGGAAAATAAAAAAAAACAAATGTGGAAAGGCATGGGAAAATTGAAAGGGAAAGCAGGGGGGCCACGAGGAAAGGATCGGGAAAGGATAGAAAACTTAAAAAAAAATCCATTAGGAAGGGAAGGGGAAAAGGGAAAGGCGGGGGGGCGAGGAAAAGGGAAAGAAAAAGCGTGGGAAAAGAGGAAAAAGAAAAAAGGAAAGGGGAAAAAGAAAAAAATCCCTCACGGCTTGAAGTGGGAAAAAGGAGGAAAAAAAAGAAAGCGCAGGGAAAAAGGGAAAAAGAAAAAGGGGGTGGAAAAAAAAAAAGGAAGGAAAAAAGGCATTAAGAAAAAGAAATGGAAAAGAAAAAAAAAAAAAAAAAAAGGAAAAAAAAAAAAAAGGGAAAAAAGGAAAAAAGAAAAAAAAAAATAGGAAAAAGGGGAAGAAAAAAAGAACATAGAAAAGGGGAAGGGAAAAAAGGAAAAAGGAGATAGGAAAAGGGAAGGTAAAAAAGGGAAAAAGAGGAGGGAAAATGGAAAAAGGAGGAGAAAAAGGGACCCAAAAAAAGGAAGAAGCGAAATTTTGGGAAATGGAGGAAAAAAGATAAAAGGAAAAAATAGGCAAAAAAGCGAAAACTAAAAAAATTGAAAAAGGAAGGCATGGAAAAGTAAGGTGGGAAAAAGTGGGCATGGAAAAAGGTGAAGGGAAAGGGAGAAGGGCATGGAAAAAGGGAGAAAGAAGGAAAGGAATGGGGAAAGGAGGAAAAAGAAAAAAAAAGGTTATCGAGAAAAAGGAAGAAGAGAAAAAGGAAGGAAAGGGGTGGGAAACAAAGGAAACATATCATATAAAAAGCGGAAAAAGCGAAAAAGAAAAAGAAAAAAGTGTATAGAAAATAAAAAAAAAGTGAAAACGGGGATAGAGCAAAAGGGAAAGGGTTAGGAAAGGTATAGGGAAAAAAAAAACATTTATAAAATCTCAATCGAGGGGAAAAGTAATGGGAATTGCCATGGCGTGCTTGGAAGGGCGACAAGATGAGCCGGGATGGCAAAAGCCGCATTGCTTGCAGCCATGAAGGGTCGAAACCCTCTTAGTTCCGATTCTTCTTCCGAAAAAATTTGTATTGAAGTAAAAGCGAAGGCATTAGGGAAAGACTACAAATGCGGGGTTGGAGGGAAAAGGACCGTCCCAGAGCCGAGGAAAAGAGCGTGAACAAAAGAAAAGGGATGGATCCAAGGAATGAGTTTGGTTAAAGAAAGGGAGAGGAAGCGCATGATAAAATTTGGAGATGCAATGGAGGCGAGGAAAAAGAAAATGGGAGGCAAGGAAAAAATCTTGGGAAAGGGAAAAAAAAGAAAAGATAAATGGGCAAATTAAATGAAAACCTTATAGGAAGGATAGCTCTCAAAAAGGGAAAAAGGCATATAAAAAATTTGGGTTATGACATGATAATGCGGCATAAGAAAAGGGAAAGAGTGAAAATGACCCGGAAGGATGGAAGGGAGCTAGTCTTTGGGAAAAATGAAGTGGGGAGGGAATGGAGAGGTGGGAACTAGGGATGAAATGGGAAGGAAAGGAACTTCTAGAAAATGGAAGTGGAAAGGAGGAGGGATGGCCGTGTGAAGCCGGGAAAAGAAGAAAGCGAATCTGGAGAAAAGGAGGGCAAGAGAAGGATCCGGCCCTTGCTGAGTGGCATAGAAATGGCATGGTTCCATGGCATAGGGCCAAAATGTAATAGAACAACGGATCATAATCACATAAAAGCGACTTCTTTATTTTTCTCATGCGATTGGGGTTAAGCATTTGTCCTTTGTTTAGTAGCTTCTTGGGCATCGGTTCCATGGTAATTTTAATGTTAGGTATTTAAAGGGAATTTTACCCAGATTGCAAAAGAAAAAATAAGGACAAGGTTCTATTGAATTATGGACCCGATAATTTGGTCTAAAGTTGTCTCTAGGCGAACATTACTAATTGATGAAACTTCGTGATCAGGGAAATCTTGCCTTTACAATGTGCATGCATTTTATACAAGTAGGAATCTTTCATCATTGGATGTACCACATTAAGGCGTCCGGCTTGTGGGATTGAAGTTCTCGTGGTCCATAACTTAAGGAGGGTCCTTATTTTTGTACATTGGGCGTGTACGTTTTGTTTGAGGTAGACAATGCCCCTACTTTTGCTAGAACCAACAAGGAGTTGCAATGGCTAAAGATGTGTTGTTTAATTTTTTGTTATTGCGAAACAAGCGATAAAAAACACTATAAATTGAAGATCAGAACTCGGATTTGATGTGACCTTCTTAGTAAGTTCAAAAGGTCTTAGTCTCTCTATCTCACGCAAAAGCGTTTTGAAATTTTCTCATTTTATGAGCGGAAAAAAGTTATTTCCATTATGGCAAAACACCTGCGCATCACCGGATGCATTAGTCGTAATTTTCCCAATATGGAGAGGCACTTGGGTAAATTTCCTTGGGAAAGGGCTCGTGCGAGTTCAAGATCACTATGTTTCTAAACCACAGCTCTGCATGAGGAAGGGTTGGCTTGCATTAGGTCAGCTTGCTCTTAGTGATCTCTTATGGTTCATCCTCTAATTCCACATGCATAACACAAAAGAACAAGTTAGGGCCCCCCCTCCATTCAGCCATGCAAAGTGAATGCATGCATGTGTGGATGCTGAGTGCATGGTGCACACTTGCATGGTATACCTATGTGAGGCATCATCATTTGCATGCTAAAAAAACCGCCAAGTGGTGTCCATATAATGGCCTATTGCCAGGCGGAAGCGGTAGGACAAGAAAAGCATGGAAATTGTTTCTCGCATTGCTTGCAGCCATGTTAAGCCACCCTCTTGGTTCAGTTTTCTTCGATGTGTGTTGGTATTGAGGAGGAGCGAGGCATGTCTGGAAAAAATGGCATAGGAAATCCCTGAGGCGTGAACAAATTGAGGAGGTACTTTCGATCAAGAGAGTTTGGTTCAATGCGCATCGAGGGGAGAGCCAGGGGAGGCGAGAACATTTTGGAAAAATGGAGGGAGGGAAGAAGATATGAAAATGGGAGGCAAGAAAACAGGATGATGTTTTGCCACGAAGAAAGATAAAGTCGAGCAAAAAAGAAAGAAAAAAGAGATTGAGAGCTCTCCAAGAAGGGAAGAGGGGAACATGGGGAACATTTAAGTTTATGACATGATTAAAGGAACACTAGGTAAGCAAAAGAGAAATGACGAGGAAAGGATGGAAGGGAGCTAGTGCTGGGAGAGAGATGCGAGAGGAGGGAATGGAAGAAATGAAAAAAAGGGACTTTGAAAGTCGAAAAGTGGAAAGGGACACTAGATAGGTAGATGCAAGATAGGAGAGGAGGATGTCATGCCACATTGGCGGCCAAGTCAGAGGAGGAGGAGGCGGAGAATCTGAGCGAGGGAGAGGGAGGGAAAAGAAGGATCAGGTATAGGCTAGTGAAATAGAAATTGCATTGTTCCATGGCATGGGAGCCAAATGTAATAGAACAGCGAATCACGAGGAAATCACATAAAATGCGACTTCTTTATTTTCTCATGCGGAAGGGGTTAAGCATTTGTCCTTTGTTTGGGCTTCTTGGGCATGGTTCCATGGTAATTTTAGCGTTATGGTATTTAAACCCCATTTACCCACGGCGCAAAAGGTAGACAAGGACAAGTTGTATTGAATTATGGACCCGATAATTTGGTCTAAAAGTCGAAAACGGGCCGAACATTACTAATTGATGAAACTTCGTGATCAAGAATCTTGCCTTTACAATGTGCACATGCATTTTATACAAGTAGGAATCTTTCATCATTGGATGTACCACATTAAAAAGGCGAAAGGGCCACGGGCCAGTTGAAGTTCTCGTGGTCAGATAACTTAAAAGGAGGGTCCTTATTTTTTGTACATTGGCGTGGCGTTTTGAGAAAGGTGAACAATGCCCCTACTTTTGCTAGAACCAACAAGGAGTTGCAATGCACAAAAGATGTGTTGTTTTAATTTTGTTATCCACGAAACAAAAGATAAAAACACTATAAGTCGAAGATCCGAACTCCGTTTGATATGACCTTAGGCATGGTTCAAAAAAGGTCTTAGTCTCCTCATTTGCAAAACCTGCGAAATTTTTCTCATTTTATGAGCCAGAAAAAGTTATTTCCATTATGGCAAAACACCTTGCCTCCCGGATGCATTAATTTTTTTCCCAATCTGGAGGCACTTGGGTAAATTTCCTTGGGAATTAGCTCGTGCGGTTCAAGATCAACTGTGTTTCTAAGAAAATGCTATCGAGAAAGGGTTGGGCTTGCGTGGGAAACTTGCTCTTAGTGATCTCTTATGGTTCATCCTCTAATTCCACATGCATAGCACAAAGAACAAGTCGGCCCCCCATTCGATAGCCATGCAAGTGAATGCATGCGTAATGTGGATGCTTTCGAGTGCATGGTGCACACTTGCATGGTATACCTATGTGAGCATCATCATTTGCATGCTAATCTAAACCGCGAAGTGGTGTCCATATAATGGCCTATTGCCATGGCGTGCTTGGTAGCGACAAGATGAGCGGATGGCATTGTTTCTTGCATTGCTTGCAGCCATGTTCGCCCACCCTCTTGGTTCAGTTTCTTCTTCCGATGTGTTGGTATTGAGAGGCGGCGAGGCATTAAGTCCGAGCTCATCATTGGGTGTATGCGGAAGGTCTAGGGAATCCCAGCGAGGGGGAATCCACTGGATGAGCCAGGGGAGGAGAGAGGCATTTTGGAGATGCAATGGAGAGGAGAAGATATGAACATGGGAGGCAAGAGGCAATCTTGATGTTTGCCACGAAGAGAAGATAGAGTCGGGGCAAAAGAAATGAGGAGCACTATGAGATTGATCAGCTCTCAAGAAGGGAAGATAGGGAGCGTGAGCATTTGGGTCATGACATGATTATGCGACACTAGAAGCATGAGAGGAGAGAAAATGACGAGAGGATGGAAGGGGAGCTAGTCTTTGGGAGAAGATGGCGGGGAGGAATGGAAGGCTAGTACTGGGACTTTGAAAGTGAAAGTGGAAAGGGACACTAGAAAGGTGAGCGCCAAGATCGGGAAGGAGGATGGGATGTGAACGTGGCCAGCGAGAGAGAAGGGAGAAGCCCGAATCTGAGACAGCGATGGAGGGAGGAGGGCAAGAAGGATCCGGCCCTTGCTAGTGGCATAGAAATTGCATTGTTCCATGGCATAGGGCCAAATGTAATAGAACAACGGATCATAATCACATAAAAGCGACTTCTTTATTTTCTCATGCAGTGGGGTTTGCATTTTGTCCTTTGTTTAGTAGCTTCTTGGGCATCGGTTCCATGGTAATTTTAACGTTATCACGTATTTAAACCCAATTTTACCATTTGCAAAAGGTAGATCTGGACAAGGTTCTATTGAATTATGGACGATAATTTGGTCTAAAGTTATCTCTAGGCGAACATTACTAATTGGTGAGGCTTCGTGATGGAGAAATCTTGCCTTTACAATGTGCACATGCATTTTATACAAGTAGGAATCTTTCATCATTGGATGTACCACATTAAGGCGTCGAGGCTTGTGTGGGCCGTTTGAAGTTCTCGTGGTCGATAACTTAAAAGGAGGTCCTTATTTTTGTACATTGGCGTGGCGTTTTTGTTTGAGGTAGACAATGCCCCCTACTTTTGCTAGAACCAACAAGGAGTTGCAATGCACAAAGATGTGTTGTTTTAATTTTTGTTATTCCGCGAAACAGCGATAAAAACACTATAAGTCGAAGATCGAACTCCGTTTGATATGACCTTACTTGGATTCAAAAGGTCTTAGTCTCCTCTATCTGCAAAGCGTGCGGAAATTTTCTCATTTTATGAGCGAGAAAAAAGTTATTTCCATTATGGCAAAAACACCTGCGCCTCCGGATGCATTGGCGTAATTTTCCCAATATGGGAGGCACTTGGGTAAATTTCCTTGGGAATTAGCTTCGTGCAGTTCAAGATCACTATGTTTCTAAACCACGGCTCACAGCGAGGAAGGGTTGGCTTGCATTAGGTCAGCTTGCTCTTAGTGATCTCTTATGGTTCATCCTCTAATTCCCATGCATAACACACAAAGACAAAAGTCGTGCCCCCCTCCCATTCGGCGCCATGCAAGTGAATGCATGCATGTGTGGATGCTTTCGAGTGCATGGTGCACACTTGCATGGTATACCTATGTGAGCATCATCATTTGCATGCTAATCTAAAGGAAAAAAAAGTGGTGTCCATATAATGGCCTATTGCCATGGCGTGCTTGGTAGCAACAAGATGAGCGGATGGCATTGTTTCGCATTGCTTGCAGCCATGTTAAGCCCACCCTCTTGGTTCGGTTTCTTCTTCGATGTGTTGGTATTGAGCGAAAGGCATTACTGGAAAGGTCTAAATCCTGTCGAGGAATCCATCATTGGGCGTGAACAAATTAGGAGGCGTACTCGATCTCGAGGTTGGTTCAATCGCATCGGGGAGAGCCAGCAAAGGCGAGACATTTTGGAGATGCAATGGGCGAGGAGAAGATATGAAAATGGGAGGCAATGAAGACAATCTTGATGTTTTGCCACGAAGAAGATAAATGAGGCAAAAAGAAATGTGGAGCACTATGAGATTGATCAGCTCTCAAGAAGGAAGATAGGGAACATGGGGAGCATTTGGGTTATGACATGATTTGATATGACACTAAGTTGAGAGAGATGAGTCTGACGAGAGGATGGAGAGGAGCTAGTCTTTGGGGAGAGAGATGGCGGAGGGAATGGAGAGGAGCGATTACTAGGGACTTTGAAAGTCGAGAAGTGGAAAGGGACACTAGAAGAGGTGAAGCATAAAGATTTCTTGGAGAGGAGGATGGGGCGTGAAGATCAGCGAGAAAAGGGAGAGAACCCGGCTCACCTTGAGGGAGAGGGAGGGCAAGAAGGATCCCGGCCCTTGCTAGTGGCATATGGTGCATTGTTCCATGGCATAGAGCCAAATGTAATAGAACAGCGGATCATAATCAAAAAAGCGACTTCTTTATTTTCTCATGCGGTGGGGTTTGCATTTGTCCTTTGTTTAGTAGCTTCTTGGGCATCGGTTCCATGGTAATTTTAACGTTATCTGTATTTAAACCCAATTTTACCCCGCATTTGCAAAAGGTAGACAAGGACAAGTTGTATTGAATTATGGACGATAATTTGGTCTAAAAGTCTTCTCTGGGCGAACATTACTAATTGATGAAACTTCGTGATCGAGAAATCTTGCCTTTACAATGTGCACATGCATTTTATACAAGTAGGAATCTTTCATCATTGGATGTACCACATTAAGGCGTCCGGTACGGGTGATTGAAGTTCTCGTGGTCAGATAAAAGCAAAAGGAGGGTCCTTATTTTTGTACATTGGCGTGGCGTTTTGTTTGAGGTGGACAATGCCCCTACTTTTTGCTAGAACCAACAAGGAGTTGCAATGCACAAAGATGTGTTGTTTTAATTTTGTTATCCACGAAACAAGCGATAAAAACACTATAAGTCGAAGATCGAACTCGTTTGATATGACCTTCTTCTTGGTTCAAAAGGTCTTAGTCTCCTCTATTTGCAAAGCGTCACCGAAATTTTCTCATTTTTTATGAGCCAGAAAAAAAAAGTTATTTCCATTATGGCAAAACACCTCGCCTCGGATGCATTAGCGTAATTTTTTCCCATCGGAGAGGCACTTGGGTAAATTTCCTTAGGAATTAGCTTCGTCGCGGTTCAAGATCCTTTGTGTTTCTAAACCACGGCTGTCTGCGAGAAAGGGTTGGCTTGCATTGGGTAAACTTGCTCTTAGTGATCTCTTATGGTTCATCCTCTAATTCCCATGCATAGCGGACAAAGACAAAGTCGTGCCCCATTCGGAGCCATGCAAGTGAATGCATGCGTATGTGGATGCTCGAGGTGCATGGTGCACACTTGCATGGTATACCTATGTGAGCATCATCATTTGCATGCTAATCTAAACCGCAAGTGGTGTCCATATAATGGCCTATTGCCATGGCGTGCTTAGTAGCGACAAGATGAGCGGATGGCATTGTTTTCGCATTGCTTGCAGCCATGTTCGCCACCCTCTTGGTTCCAGTTTCTTCTTCCGATGTGTTGGTATTGAGGCCTTGAGGCATTAAGTCGACTCATCATTGGGTAATATGGAAAGGTCACCGTCCCACAGCCGGGAATCACTGGATGAGCCAGCGGCGAACATTTTGGAGATGCAATGGAGGATGGAGAAGATATGAACATGGGAGGCAAGCGAAGACAAATCTTGATGTTTTGCCCGCGAAGAAGATAGAGTCGAGGGCAAAGAAATGAGGAGCACTATGAGATTGTCGGCTCTCAAGAAGGGGAAGATAGGGAGCGTGAGCATTTGGGTCATGACATGATTATGCGACACTAAGCCTGAGAGAGAAATGACCCGAGAGAGGATGGAAGGAGCTAGTCTTTGGGGGAGAAGATAGCGGGGAGGAATGGAGAGGAGCTAGTACTAGGGACTTTGAAAGTCGAGAAGTGGGAAAGGGACACTAGAAGGAGGTGAATGCAAGATCGAGGAGAGGGAGGATGGGGCGTGGTGAAGCCGGCCGAGGGAAGGGCGAATCTGAGCCTCTGAGCGATGGGAGAGGAGGGCAAGAAGGATCCGGCCCTTGCTAGTGGCATAGAAATTGCATTGTTCCATGGCATAGGGCCAAATGTAATAGAACAGCGGATCATAATCACATAAAGCGACTTCTTTATTTTCTCATGCGATTGGGGTTAGCATTTGTCCTTTGTTTAGTAGCTTCTTGGGCATCGGTTCCATGGTAATTTAACGTTATCTGTATTTAAACCCAAATTTTACCACGGTACAAAAGGTAGATAAGGACAAGGTTCTATTGAATTATGGACCAGATAATTTGGTCTAAAGTCATCTCTAAGGCGAACATTACTAATTGATGAAACTTCGTGATCGAAATCTTGCCTTTACAATGTGCACATGCATTTTATACAAGTAGGAATCTTTCATCATTGGATGTACCACATTAGACGTCCGGTAGCTTGTGGGCCGATTGAAGTTCTCGTGGTCGATAACTTAAAGGAGGGTCCTTATTTTTGTACATTGGCGTGGCGTTTTGTTTGAGGTAGACAATGCCCTACTTTTTGCTAGAACCAACAAGGAGTTGCAATGCACAAAGATGTGTTGTTTTAATTTTGTTATCCGCGAAACAAGCGATAAAAAACACTATAAGTCGAAGATCCGAACTCAGTTTGATATGACCTTCTTGCCATTCAAAAGGTCTTAGTCTCCTCTATCTGCAAAATGGCGAAATTTTCTCATTTTATGAGCCAGAAAAAGTTATTTCCATTATGGCAAAACACCTCGCCTCGGATGCATTAGCGTAATTTTCCCAATGGAGGCACTTGGGTAAATTTCCTTAGGAATTGGCTTCGTGCGGTTCAAGATCCTATGTTTCTAAACCACGGCTCTGTGAGGAAGGGTTGGCTTGCATTAGGTCTTCGACTTGCTCTTAGTGATCTCTTATGGTTCATCCTCTAATTCCACATGCCCACACAAAAAGACCTTTCGTACCCCCCTCCATTCGGCCATGCAAGTGAATGCATGCGTATTGGATGCTTTCGAGTGCATGGTGCACACTTGCATAGTATACCTATGTGAGCATCATCATTTGCATGCTAATCTAAACTCTTAAGTGGTGTCCATATAATGGCCTATTGCCATGGCGACCTTTGGTAGCGACAAGATGAGCCAGATGGCATTGTTTCTTGCATTGCTTGCAGCCATGTTCGCCACCCTCTTGGTTAGTTTCTTCTTCCGATGTGTTGGTATTGAGAGGCCTTGAGGCATTAGAGGCTTGTTGGTGTGTTGGAAGGGTCGTCCATCGAGGGAATCAGCGGAGGCGTGAACAAAGCGAGGAGTCCTTTCGATCTGAGAGTTTGGTTCCAATCGCATTCGGGGAGAACCAGCGAGGCGAGACATTTTGGAGATGCAATGGAGCGAGGGAAGATATGAAAATGGGAGGCAAAAGACAATCTTGGGTTTTTTTCCAAAGAAGATAAGTGAGGGCAAAGAAATGAGGCACTTTTTATAGTGCCCTTTTCTCCTCTCCCTCTTAAGGGAAGATGGAACATGGGGAGCATTTGGGTTATGACATGATTTCTCATTTTTCTATCCTATGAGAGAGAAATGACGGAGAAGGATGGAGAGGAGCTAGTCTTTGGGGGAGAGATGGCGGAGGGGAATGGAGAGGCCCTTTCACTAGGGACTTTGAAAGTCGAGGAAGTGGAAGGGATTCTAGAAGGGGTTTTCCCAAGATCGAGGAGGGAGGATGGGACATTTCCAGGCGAGACTTTGCAACCTTTTCAAATTTTCCACTTGAGGAGGGGAGGGCAAGAAGGATCCGGTGCTCTTTTTAGTGGCATAAATTGCATTGTTCCATTCTTAGAGTCAAATTTAATAGAACAACGGATCATTTTCACATAAAAGCGACTTCTTTATTTTTCTCATGCGATTAGGGGTTCGCATTTGTCCTTTTGTTTAGTAGCTTCTTGGGCATCGGTTCCATTTTAATTTTACCTCTTCCTTATCGTATTTAAACCCAATTTTACCACGCCTTTTCAAAAGGTAGACAAGGACAAGTTCTATTGAATTATGGACCCGATAATTTGGTCTAAAGTCTTCTCTGGGCCGAACATTACTAATTGATGAAACTTCGTGATCGAAATCTTGCCTTTACAATGTGCACATGCATTTTATACAAGTAGAATCTTTCATCATTGGATGTACCACATTAAGGCGTCCGGTGCTTGTGGAATGATTGAAGTTCTCCGTGGTCAGATAACAAAAGGAGGGTCCTTATTTTTGTACATTGGCGTGGCGTTTTGTTTGAGGTAGACAAATGCCCCTACTTTTGCTAGAACCAACAAGGAGTTGCAATGCACAAAGATGTGTTGTTTTAATTTTGTTATCCGCGAAACAAGCGATAAAAACACTATAAGTCGAAGATCAGAACTCCAGTTTGATATGACCTTCTTTTGCCGTTGAAAAGGTCTTAGTCTCCTCTATACGCAAAATGGCGAAAATTTTCTCATTTTATGAGCGGAAAAAGTTATTTCCATTATGGCAAAACAAATCCTCGGATGCATTCGCGTTTTTCCCATATGGGAGAGGCACTTGGGTAAATTTCCTTGGGAATGCTTCGTGCGGTTCAAGATCACTATGTTTGGCTATCTGTGAGGAAGGGTTGCTTTCGTCGGCTTGCTCTTAGTGATCTCTTATGGTTCATCCTCTAATTCTACATGCATAGCACACAAAAGACAAGAGTGGTGCCCCCCTCCATTAAAGCCATGCAAGTGAATGCATGCGTAATGTGGATGCTTTCGAGGTGCATGGTGCACACTTGCATGGTATACCTATGTGAGCATCATCATTTGCATGCTAATCTAAACCCGCAATTGGTGTCCATATAATGGCCTATTGCCATGGCGTGCTTAGTAGCGACAAGATGAGCGGATGGCATTGTTTCGCATTGCTTGCAGCCATGTTCGCCACCCTCTTGGTTCGGTTTCTTCTTAGATGTGTTGGTATTGAGAGCCCTTGAGGCATTAAGTCGGCTTCGTCATTGGTGTATGCGGAAAGGTCTAAATCCCCGCATCCGAGGGAATCCACTGGATGAGCCAGCGAGGCGAGAGACATTTTGGTCTAATCGCGATGGAGGCCAACGGTAAGACATTTGGAGACAATGGGAAGGAACATGGAAAAGAAGGCAATCTTGATATGTTTTTGCCAAATTTAAGAGAAGATAGAGTGGGGCAAAGAAAATGAGGAGCACTATGAGATTGATCGGCTCAAGAAGGGAAGATAGGGGAGCATTGAGCATTTGGGTTATGACATGATTGTCGACACTAGGCACGAGAGAGGAGAGAAATGACGGAGAGGATGGAGAGGAGGTAGTCTGGGGAGAGAGATGGCAGGAGGGAATGGAGAGGCCAGTACTAGGGACTTTGAAAGTCGAGAAGTGGAAAGGGACACTAGAAGAGGTGAAACCACAAGATCCAGAGAGAGGATGGGGCGCCAGAAGCGAGAGAGAAGGAGAGCGAATCTGAGCGAGGAGAGGAGGGCAAGAAGGATCCGGCCCTTGCTAGTGGCATAGAAATTGCATTGTTCCATGGCATAGAGCCAAATGTAATAGAACAACGGATCATGATCACATAAAAGCGACTTCTTTATTTTCTCATGCGATTGGGGTTCGCATTTGTCCTTTGTTTTAGTAGCTTCTTGGGCATCGGTTCCATGGTAATTTTAGCGTTATCGTATTTAAACCCAATTTTACCACGGTACCAAAAGGTAGACAAGGACAAGTTCTATTGAATTATGGACCCGATAATTTGGTCTAAAAGTCGTCTGGAGCCGAACATTACTAATTGATGAAACTTCGTGATCCGAAATCTTGCCTTTACAATGTGCACATGCATTTTATACAAGTAGGAATCTTTCATCATTGGATGTACCACATTAAGGCGTCCGGCGCTTGTGGGACAATTGAAGTTCGTGGTCCAGATAACTTAAAGGAGGTCCCCTTATTTTTGTACATTGGCGTGGCGTTTTGTTTTGGAGTGAACACAATACCCCTACTTTTTTTAGAACCAATATTTGTTAAAACGTCCAACGTTTAAAAAAGCGTTTTTAAGATTTTTGAAGATTTTTAAAATTTTGAAAAAATCTTTAAAATGTATTTTATATAAAATCGTTAAAAATCTTTAAAATTTAAAAATCTTTAAAAAATGTTAAAAATCTTTAAAATCCTAAAATCCTTTAAAATCCTTAGATTGTGATTTTTTTATCCAAATATATGATATTCTTGAACTTATTTATCTTTCTATATAGAATTCTTATATATCTTAACCTCTATAATAATGTTTTTTATGAACTTTCTTAAAAGTTGCATGGCAAAATAGCTATGATATCTTTGTACTTGAACTTAATAGTTTCTAGTTCATAAGGATTTCTTGATGGCATGCCATGTTTTGGTAGTAAATATGTCAATGAAGCGTGCAAAGAATAATACAATTTTGTTTTTTGGCCATACCAAATCATAAAAATCCTTTAAAAAACGTGAAGATTTTTATAGAGGTACTTTAAAAATAAAAAACGGGTTTTTTAACAACATTGGCTAGAACCAACAAGGAGTTGCAATGCACAAAGATGTGTTGTTTTAATTTTGTTATCCACGAAACAAAGGATAAAAAACACTATAAGTCGAAGATCCGAAATTTGATATGACCTTACCCAGTTAGGAAAAGGTCTTAGTCTCCTCTATCGCAAAATGGCAAAAATTTTCTCATTTTATGAGTAGAAAAAAAAGTTATTTCCATTATGGCGCCTCGAATGCATTCGCGTAATTTTCCCAATATGGAGAGGCAATTGGGTAAATTTCCTTTGGGAATTAGCTTTCGTCGGTTCAAGATCGGTTGGCTTGCATTAGGTCGGCTTGCTCTTAGTGATCTCTTATGGTTCATCCTCTAATTCTACATGCATAACGCACAAAGACAAGTCGTGTACCCCCTCCATTCCGGGCGCCATGCAAGTGAATGCATGCATGTGTGGATGCTTTCGAGTGCATGGTGCACACTTGCATGGTATACCTATGTGAGCATCATCATTTGCATGCTAATATAAACCGCGAATTGGTGTCCATATAATGGCCTATTGCCATGGCGTGCTTGGTAGCGACAAGATGAGCCACATGGCATTGTTTTACCGCATTGCTTGCAGCCATGTTCGCCACCCTCTTGGTTCAGTTTCTTCTTAGATGTGTTGGTATTGAGAGGCCGCGAGGCATTAGAGTCGACTCGTCGTTGGTGTGTCTGGAAAGGTCTACCGTCCCTGTCGAGGGAATCCTTGACGTGAACAAAGCGAGGAGGGTTTTCGATCTCGAGAGTTTGGTTCAATCGCATCGAGGGAGAGCCAGCGAGGCGAGAGACATTTTGGAGATGCAATGGAGAGGAAGATATGAACATGGGAGGCAAGAAGACAATCTTGATGTTTTGCCACGAAGAGAAGATAGAGTCGGGCAAAGAAATGAGGAGCACTATGAGATTGATCAGCTCTCAAGAAGGGAAGATAGGGAGCGTGGGGAGCATTTGGGTTATGACATGATTGTCGACACTAGGCATGAGAGAGAGAAATGACCGGAGAGGGGATGGAGAGGAGCTAGTCTTTGGGAGAGAGATGGCAGGAGGGAATGGAGAGGAGGCGATTACTAGGGACTTTGAAAGTCGAGAAGTGGAAAGGGACACTAGAAGAGGTGCGCCAAGATCCGAGAGGAGGATGGGACGTGAAGCCGACGCGAGAGAAGGAGAGCGAATCTGAACAGCGAGGGAGAGGAGGGCAAGAAGGATCGCCCTTGCTAGTGGCATAGAAATTGCATTGTTCCATGGCATAGAGCCAAATGTAATAGAACAACGGATCATAATCACATAAAAGCGACTTTTTATTTTCTCATGCGGTTGGGGTTAGCATTTGTCCTTTGTTTAGTAGCTTCTTGGGCATCGGTTCCATGGTAATTTTAACGTTATCTGTATTTAAACCCAATTTTACCACGACTGCAAAAGGTAGACAAGGACAAGTTCTATTGAATTATGGACCAGTAATTTGGTCTAAAAGTCGTCTCTGGACGAACATTACTAATTGATGAAACTCGTGATCCAGAAATCTTGCCTTTACAATGTGCACATGCATTTTATACAAGTAGGAATCTTTCATCATTGGATGTACCACATTAAGACGTCCGGTGCTTGTGGACAGTTGAAGTTCTCGTGGTCCGATAACTTAAAGGAGGGTCCTTATTTTTGTACATTGGCGTGACATTTTGTTTGAGGTAGACAATGCCCCTACTTTTTGCTAGAACCAACAAGGAGTTGCAATGCACAAAGATGTGTTGTTTTAATTTTGTTATCCACGAAACAAAGGATAAAAACACTATAAGTCGAAGATCAGAACTCGTTTGATATGAAATTTCTTGGCGTTGAAAAGGTCTTAGTCTCCTCTATCTGCAAAATGGCGAAATTTTCTCATTTTATGAGCCAGAAAAAAGTTATTTCCATTATGGTGAGCATCATCATTTGCATGCTAATCTAAACCGCAAGTGGTGTCCATATAATGGCCTATTGCCATGACGTGCTTGGTAGCGACAAGATGAGCCAGATGGCATTGTTTCTCGCATTGCTTGCAGCCATGTTCGCCACCCTCTTGGTTCCAGTTTCTTCTTCCGATGTGTTGGTATTGAGAGGCCGCGAGGCATTAGAGTCTGACTCGTCGTTGGTGTGTCTGGAAAGGTCAACCCCTCGTCGAGGGGAATCCCGCAGACGTGAACAAAGCGAGGAGGGTACTTCGATCTCGAGGAGTTTGGTTCAATCGCATCCAGGGGGAGAGCCAGCGAGGCGAGAGACATTTTGGAGATGCAATGGAGGCGAGGGAGAAGATATGAACATGGGAGGCAAGAAGACAATCTTGATGTTTTGCTACGAAGAGAAGATAGAAGTCGAGCAAAAGAAATGAGGAGCACTATGAGATTGATCAGCTCTCAAGAAGGGAAAATAGGGAACGTGGGGAGCATTTGGGTTATGACATGATTGCTCGACACTCAGCCTGAGAGAGAAATGACGAGAGAGGATGGATGGAGGAGCTAGTCTTTGGGAGAGAGATGGCGGGAGGGAATGGAGAGGAGCCGGAAGACTAGGGACTTTGAAAGTCGAGAAGTGGAAAGGGACACTAGAAGAGGTGAGCATAAGATCCAGAGAGGAGGATGGGACGTGGCCGACGAGAGAAGGGAGGAGTGAATCTGAATGCGAGGGAGAGGAGGGCAAGAAGGATCCAGGCCCTTGCTAGTGGCATAGAAATTGCATTGTTCCATGGCATAGAGCCAAATGTAATAGAACAACGGATCATGATCACATAAAAGCGACTTCTTTTATTTTTTCTCATGCGGTGGGGTTAAGCATTTGTCCTTTGTTTAGTAGCTTCTTGGGCATCGGTTCCATGGTAATTTTAACGTTATCGTATTTAAACCCAATTTTACCACGTACGCAAAAGGTAGACAAGGACAAGTTCTATTGAATTATGGGCCGATAATTTGGTCTAAAAGTCGTCTCTGGGCCGAATATTACTAATTGATGAAACTTCGTGATCGAAATCTTGCCTTTACAATGTGCACATGCATTTTATACAAGTAGGAATCTTTCATCATTGGATGTACCACATTAAGGCGTCCCCGGGCGCTTGTGGGCGATTGAAGTTTCGTGGTCAGATAACTTAAAGGAGGGTCCTTATTTTTGTACATTGGCATGACGTTTTGTTTGAGGTAGACAATGCCCCTACTTTTGCTAGAACCAACAAGGAGTTGCAATGCACAAAAGATGTGTTGTTTTAATTTTGTTATCCACAAAACAAAGCGATAAAAACACTATAAGTCGAAGATCCGAACTCCGTTTGATATGACCTTCTTGCCGTTGTAAAGGTCTTAGTCTCTCCTCTATCTGCAAAAAGCAGGCGAGCCAGAAAAAAGTTATTTCCATTATGGCAAAACACCTGCGGACCGGATGCATTGGCGTAATTTTTCCCAATCTCGGAGAGGCACTTGGGTAAATTTCCTTGGGAATTAGCTCGTGCGGTTCAAGATCTTTGTGTTTCTAAACCGGCTACGCCGAGGAAGGGTTGGCTTGCATTAGGTCGACTTGCTCTTAGTGATCTCTTATGGTTCATCCTCTAATTCCACATGCATAGCACAAAGACAAGTCATGCCCCCCTCCATTCCGCCATGCAAGTGAATGCATGCATGTCACAAGGCCCCAAAAATAATCATTATCAGTTTTCTACAATAGTTTTCCATAAAACCACTATCATAAACTAATATCACTAAGTGGGTTAATGTGTTGAATAACCACTACTAGTTATACAATGTGGTTCTTGTATATGTTATGTTTTTGCTAGTTTATTTTTCGGAGTTCACCATCATGATTTTTTATGGTAGTTTGTTTATTTGATTTATTGCTATATTTTAGATAGGGGAGCCATAAACCACTATTAATTTTAGCTTTCAAGGTAGTTTGTTTATTTGATTTATTAGGTAGGGGATGCATAAAACCACTAATAATTTTAGCTTTCACTTGTTATAAACCACTGCAACTTACACGGTGGTTTTCTTATGAAGTTGTCTACTCTTTTCAAATGATCCATGCAAGAAAATGTTTACTTCTTATTACAAAATATTAACTAACTTCGGTGGTTTTGTCATCAAGATAGTAAAGCCTTAGCCTTAAACCTATTTTGTATCGATTAAAAGCAAGGTGTCTTGGACAATGCAATTGGTAATGGTTTGTTAAATATAGAACATACACAATTTGAAAATTTATTGGTGCTTTGTTAGGTCAATTGATATTGGTTTATACATCATTTTCGATTCTAATGCGGTTTCATATTAAAACATCTAGGATATTGTTCAAAAGTAATCTGAGAATTTAACAAACCATTGTTATTATAACAATCTAAATGTACTAATGTAATGGTACCAGTTCTTTGGCGTAAGTTGAAACCTATAAATGTTTTTGGCTGTAGTGAAAAGCCCTATACCTTTCCCTTTCCCCTTTTGCTCTATCCAAGTATTTCCTTTTTCTTATTTTTCTATACACTTTTCTTTTTTTTCATTTTCCCGTTTTCGCATATGTTTCCTTGTTTACACCTTTCCTTCCTTTCCCTCTCTTAGGTTTTTTTTTTCCCTTTCCTTTTCCTCCTTTCCCCCCCCTTTCCTTCTTCTCCTTTTTCCATGCCCTTCTCCCTTTTTCACCTTTTTGCCTTCTCTTTTCCCCACCCTTTTTGCCTTCCCTTTTCCTCAATCTTCAGTCTTTCGCTTTTAGATGCCCTGTTTTTTCTTTTCCTCCATTTCTTTCGCTCTTCCTTTTTGGGTCCCCCTTTTCTCCTCCTTTTCTTTTACCCCTCCCGTTTTTCATGCCCTTTTTACCCTTCCTTTTCCCATCTCCTCACCCCTTTCTCCCTTCCCTTTTTCTATATTCCTTTTTCTCTTCCCTTTTCCTATTTTCCTCTTTTCCTTTTCGTACCCTCTCCCCCTTTTCCCTTTTCCTCCTTTTTTCTTTTCCATTTCTCTTCTCTTCGCCCTTTTCCCTTCCCTTTTTCCACCCCTTTCTTCTTTCTGTTTTTCTGTGCTTTCCTTTTCCTCATTTTCCCACTTCTCTCTTTCCATGCGATTTTTTCTTCTTTTCCCTTCCTTTTTCTTTTCTTTTCCTTTTCCCATGTTTCTTCCCCTTTTCCCTCGCTTCCCGGCTTCCTTTTTCCTAATGGATTTTTTCCACCGTTTTCATCCTTTCGATCCCTTTTAGTGCCTGTTTCCTTTTCTCTTTTCCCATGCCTTTCCCCATTTTGTTTTCTTTTCTTATTTTCCCTCATTTTTTCTTTTTTCCACCCTATCTCTCTTCCCCCTTTTTTTTCCTTTTCTTTTCTCTTTCTTCCCATTTTTCCTCTTCCTTTTTTATCTCATGCCCCTTTTTTCCCCCTTTTCCTTTTTCTGTTTGCCTTCCCTTTCCCCTTTTCCCTTTCCTTTTCTTTCTTTTATTTCTTTTTCCCTTTTTTTTTTTTTTTTTTGAGGGTAAGAATATGGTATATTAATTTATAAAATGAAATAAAAATACAAAGCTTTACCCAAGGGCCAGCCTATGCAAGAGGCTGACACTCGGATCATCCCTAGGTACCCAATCATCCCTAGATACCCAATGACATTTGAAGAACATGT
The DNA here is from genome assembly GCA_021234155.1 of Isoetes taiwanensis. Classification (NCBI taxonomy): domain Eukaryota; kingdom Viridiplantae; phylum Streptophyta; class Lycopodiopsida; order Isoetales; family Isoetaceae; genus Isoetes; species Isoetes taiwanensis. Next base: position 37,170 of record JAJEKV010000557.1, read on the forward strand.
AAAATCCTTGGATCGACCAATTGTCCAAATCTGTGTTATAATTTCGCCCAAACTTCTTATGATGGGCTAGAGCCATGAGTGCCACCTCGATATTGAAGGTGTTCTTCATCCTATCGAGAGAAAAGTGTTGTCCTCCTATCGCAATGCCACACCTATGTTTCCATAAAGACCCGGGTGCTATGTTCTGCTTGAAATTTGAGACTAAGTCCCCCATTTACATAATTATCTACGGCCATAGACATTTGCTGAATATGAATCCCAATGAGAGGGCATACCCATACCCCAAAACTCCCATATCACAGGGCAGAAAAATAGATGTGATATGGTTTTACGTGGTGTTACATCCTAGAGGGAGGGTGTCAATAGGGCAAATACCATTTTGGTGGAGTCTCTCCATAGTGCTTAGACCCCACAATGGTGCCAACCATCAGAAAAAGCGTAGCTTCCTAGAACAAAGAGTAGCCCATGAGCTGGTTAATAATTGCCTTGAGTTTGGCCAATAGCTAACCTTCCGGCTGACTTTAAGAGGGGAGCACGGACAAAGAAGGCGGTAGATAGTACTAACAATATAAGTCACCTTCCCTTGACAAGCCCATTGATCACTAGGTCCATCTCTACCCGGACAAAGTATCAAGGTACCCCGTAATTCTTTAAAATCTTCCTATCTCCCTCCCTACTCAGGGAACCTTTCCTTTAAAGCGGGACCGGGAAAGCCCGCAGGTATGCCATCCCAAAGGTGCCCAACACAGGTGATACACCTTGTCTCCATTTAGTAAAAATGGGGTGTAATGCAGTGCAAGGGAAGGTTATTTTTCGACCATATCCGTGTATTCCAAAATATGCTCAACCTCGGCCTCCTTGGTGCATCCAGCGGAGCAAAAAGAGATTGAACTTTCAGCCAAGCCTCTAGAAGCTTCCTCATCAGGGGATGTGCACGGAGGCGATTTTATAGCTATAGAAGAAGGAGCCAACTTCAAGACGGGGTAAGGATGGCTTACCTTTAAGCTTGCATTTTTGAAGCCAATACTTGACAAAGTGCAATGCAGGGGAAGAGGTATCGTGCAATGCCCTCCATACATATTTTCCAGCCAATGCTTGAGCTTGAACAGCCAGATCCTTGCAACCCAAACCTCCATCTCTCCTATCAATACACATCTCAGACCAAGCCACTTTATGTATTCCTCCCCCCCATATAAATTTCCTGATGATGGTTTGAATTTGATTGTAAACACCTTTCTGAGCCACAATAGCCGATGAGTAGTAGACATGAGATGCTGCCAGAATGGCCTTTGCCACTGCTATCCTGCCAGCGGTGGAGAGACCTTTAGATGACCACAATTGGACCTTTTTCCTGAGGGTGTCCAGGATAGGAGTCCACATCCCTTTCAGATTATCAGACAGGACCAAGGGCAGCCCTAGCAATTTAGTGGCCTCACTTTTAAGAGCTCGGAAACCAAGGCCATTAACCCTCACATCAATATCCTCATCAAAGGGCCATAGCACAGCACACTTTGCCACATTGAGATGTATCCCTGATATCAATCCAAATGCACCCATAACCTCATGAAAAGATACAAAGCTAGAGTCATCAAACCTGAGAAAGAAGAAGGTATCGTCCGCATATTGCATGATTGTGAGCTTGTTTGGAGAGTCTGGAAGTTGCAACCCAGTAAGAGTGCCTTCGGATACTTTGAATGCTATCATTTTGGTAAGCAGGTTGGCTATGATTAAAAACAGATAGGGAGCAAGGGGACAGCCCTGTCTTATTCCCTTCCTCAAATGAAAGACCCCAGAAGGCTGACCATTGATAAGGACTGATGCCGAGGCGAATTTGTTCAAGCCTAAGGAGAGCTTAATAAATGATGCATCAAATCCCATGTGTAGCATAATATCCTCAAGTCCCTTCCAGCGAAGAGTATCATAGGCCTTACGAAAGTCCAATTTGACGAACACACAGTTCTGCTTAGAGACCTTACACCAATGTAGGCCCTCTCTGGCTGCCACAAAGTTATCCAAGATATGCCTCCCTGGCAAGAAGGCTGTTTGCTCACATCCAATAACTTTAGCTAGGATAGGCTTTAGGCGGTTCATAATTATTTTCATGATAACCTTGTAAGAGGCGCATTGAGTGGAGTGCTATAGGTCTCCACTCATTCAACATTTGGGGCCGGGGGACTTTAGGGATCAAGGAGATAAAGCCTGCAGACAAGGCTGGATGCAAATATTTGGCTTCCCAAGCCCCCCTAACTGCTCTAGTAAAGGAAGGACCAAGGAGGTCCCAAAATTCAACATAGAATTCCGGAGGAAAACCATCTGGACCAGGGGACTTACGGCGAGAGAGAGAGTCCCAAAGATTTCATTATCCTCCAAATCGCATCAAGCTCTCTGTTGTCATTTTGTGATATTTTTGGTTCCCCCTTTGCACCTTTGCTAACCAATCTGGTGTGGCATCATAAGTATGGGGGAGGGGGTCTTCCTTAAACATGTCGTGGAATGCATCCTTCACATATGTAGCAATCCCATCCTCTGTATCAATCCTGTTCTGTTGCTCATCCATGATGGATGTAATGCTATTCTCAGCCAGCCGAGCCCCTGCAAGTCGGAAGAAGTGTTTGGAATTCTCATGGTCCACCTCAGTGTACCATTTGGTTTTAGACCTAACTGCCGCTCCTCTAGCCTCCTCCTCCTCAACCGCCTTAGCTCTGCCCTCAAGATCAGCTTCGAGGCGTTGTAAGGTCATGTTATGCGGATCTATTAAGAGGTCTTGCTTGATGGATCTAAGCTGATCATATATATTATTCTTGACCTTTCTGAACTCCATGGCCCTCTCCCGCCCCCATTTTTTAATCCAGGCCTTAATCATCCCCATGCTCTGAGTCCATGCCTTCATACTTGGCAACCCATCCTCCTGGTGCAAGGAGCCAAGAAACGCCCGAAGAGATTCACAAAAAGCTGGTTTTCCAAGCAGTGCAGTATTGAATTTGAAGGGAATATTTCCAGCTCTATGAGCCGGCCGGACATCCTCAAAGTTAGCTTTTGAGGGAACATGATCAGTTGGGTAAAGGCCAGATCCCCTTCTACAAAGCATCTATCAAAGAAAGCTGCTGATTTATTAGCAAGATAGAACCGATCCAGCAAGCAGTAGACCCGATCATGCCCCTTCTGTTTGTTGGACCAGGAGAACGATGCATTCGACGGTGGAATCAAGGAGAATCCTCCATTATCCAGTAATGAGTTCCATGAGGCACTCTCATCAGCTGACAGGTTCCTGTGCAATCCAATTTTCTGGTCCCAAATATCGGTCATATTCAGATCTCCTCCCATTAGCCAATTCTCAACATCTTCTTGCAGAGCAAGCCAAGTCTCTATCTCTCTCCACAAAATGGCCCTTTCCGCTGGAACGTTGGAAGCATAAATATTGAGAAGGCCCCATTTACATCCACGTGTCTCAAAACCCTGACTGCCACCTCCCATTGGAACTTTTAAACTGAAGTATGACATTTTGCCCTCTCCAGAGTAAAGCAGTACCACCCTTCGTACCTAAGGCTGGACAGGTGAGTGAGTCATATTGCCCCCCTATCCAAGTGGCTAGAGATCTCGCCTCGAAGTCCGGAAGTCTATGCTCCTGTAAGAGAATGATATCTGCCGACATTGATCGTATTGCCGCAAGTACCCTGGCACGCTTGAGCACACCCTTGATACCTCGTAAGTTCCACGAAACCACTTTCATGATAAGTAGTTGGCAAACAACCCAAACAGAACATGTGGAGGCCACCTTTGCACCTCATGTAGAGGTTCGTTGGATCTATCATTGACATTAGCTTGAACACACTTATGAACCATATCCATATAATAGTTGTTAAAAGAGGGAGATTTTTGTCGCGATCCCCTTTTGGCCACCAAGGGGCGTGTGCCTTGGTTATTAAAGTTGAAAGTCTTTTGACCGCATCCAGGAAAAAAAACCAGGTAGGTGGATGCTTATGAGTTATGCCAAATTTGCCACGTTGTATGGTAATTGTGTTTTGCCTTACCAATATATGCTTTCTTTTAATCCCATCATTAGCCATAGTAGTTGTGTTTTGCCTAGTCAATATTTTGTGTATCTGAAGCAAGTAACTGTGAAGTGGGATTAAAGTTGAGCTCTCAATCTCATAAAAGGAACATTGAAGTACTGCCAGCATAGTTGAGATAAAACCACATGCATTGTCAAAAAGATCTGTATTAAACTTATACATCCGTATGAATATTTAGAGTGCCATCTAGTAGACACAAGTATTTAGGACTTGGGGTAATCAGCCAAGTCTATGAGAGTAGCTGGGCACATGAAGAAGCCAGCAGCAAAAACCGGTTCCCAAAACCTATATGTTGCATGTTGCATGTTCTCCAAACATGTATCTTGTTGTAACTGTGTGTTCTCCAAACATGTATCTTGTTGTAACTGTGACCTAACCCATATGAGCAAGCCAGCCCCAAAACTGATTCCCAAAATCCGTATGTTGCATGATCCGTCCAACATATTGCATGCTCTAATTGTATACTTCTCATCATCATATATCATAGGTGCAGACCCATATGAAACAAGGACCTGATCTATTTCAGCATGAACAAAGCAGAAAGGGGAAAGACTAACCTCCATCATCTTTACTGCTGCATAATCCATTTAAAGATTGAAGACCACCAACCGCTGGTTCCTTAGAAGCTTCTGGCCAGGTGTACGAGCATCAGTGCTTCCATAATCCTCCTTATGTGTCTCTGCCATCACTCTTTTTCCTTTTTTCTTCCTTGTGCCTACTGGGGTGAAAGGTTGCCCCTGTTCGGCCTCATCGCAGCCCACCACAAGAGTAGTATCCGTGGGGATTAGTGGAACCATTTCTTGAGCCACTTCTAGAGCCATCACCAATGACTCCTGATCTTCTTGATCCATCTCCTTATCCTTGTGCAACTCCTTATCCTTGTGCTCTTGATCCTGGAACCCATGAAGAGAAGCAGATCCTTGAATTGGAGCGAAGTCCTTATCGGACCTATTCTGTTGCACTTCTACATCCTGCTTGGGTAATTCTGCAGCTACCCCGCTATTGATCGTATCCACCTCCTTAGCATCTCGCATCTTAAGCTCACTCCCCACTTTCCCTTATTTCTTCCCTTATCCCCATCCTTTTCTTGTTCTCCCTTTTCCCTTCCCTCTTCCTCATTTTTCCAACCTTTTACTCTTCCCCTTTTTCTCGCTGCACTTTTTTCCCTCCATTTCCCTCTCTCTTGTCCTTTTCCTTTTCCTTTTCCTTTTCCTATGCCATTTGCCCCTTCCTTTTCCTCTTTCTTCTTCAGCTCTTCTCCCTTTTTCCATGCCCTTTTTTTCTTCCCTTTTTTCCATGCTTTTTCTCCTCCCTTTTCCCCTTTACTTCAATCTTTCCTTCTTCCTTTTTTCAGGTCCCTTTCCTCTTCCCTTTACCTCTTTATCTCTTTACCACTTGGTTAAATGGGCTGGTGACACAATTATAAATTTTCTTTTCTTCTTTATGTTCAATAAGGTGATGGCGGGGGTTTCCATCGAGAATGGATTGGATCAAGCCAGTGGTGCCTTGGGTGCATAAGGGAGGAGATGTCCGGGTGGATCCCGAATAATTGTCCGGACAATTATGGTAAACAACTTATGGGCTAAGTTATTTGCTACCATTGTTGAGGAAAGCTGAGTGCTTAGGGATGCAATGTGAAGCCAAAGAGGCGAGGCGGGCTTTAGGCCTCAATATTCCGATAGACCGCTGGTAACCTTGCGGGCTATCGTGGAAAGGGAAAAGAAAAACCGTTGTTTATGGCATTTGTAGACTACACTAAGGCATTTTGATAAGTGCCTATGAAAAAATTATGGGACGAATGGATGCTTTGAATGTTAAAGCAGGCTAAAACGACCACTTCGGAGATTATATGAAAAAGTTTTAGTTAGAGCTCTCAAGACCTTGGTTATTTTGCAAGCAGCATTATGTCTATAATTTTGGGGTGAAACAAGGGATGCCCTCTTTCCAGAAGCATATATGCTCTTGTTTATCTTTATAGATGAACTTCGAAGATTGGATTTTTTGTATAATGGCCCGGTCCGGGGGCAATTCTAGGCGAGCATGTGGTATCCTTATTCTTTGTATCTGGGAGATGATGTAGTCCTCATTGCAGGGGGCGAAAGGCAAGGGTTGGATAAACACACACGGAAATTCTAGCTACATTTTTGATAGAACTTTTACGGAGGTAAATATCTCCAAGACTAAAGTTATGGTAGTGTCTTCGCTTGCTAAGCATGTATTTTTTTGTTATAAAGGGCCCTCCATTTGGAGCCTTTGACCTCTTTCAAATTTTTAGGGATCATTTTTGAAAACAATTTTCTTTTGGAACCAATGTGTTGAGCAAAGGTGCGGCCCAATGGATTAAAAGCCTTGTGTGCACTCGAGGAGACAATCCCTTTTCTATGTTCCCTTTGGGAATTGGTCCATGAAAAAGATGCTCTTCAAGACTTTTTCAAAGCGGTGATCTGTATGGATGTGAGGTTTGGGGCCGAGTCTTCCGGCTAATTTGTGGCTAGCAATTGAGAAATTGCAAAAGATTCCTATATTCTGAACTGGGTGTCAAAATCACAGGACACCATATGCTATGATGTTGGCCGAAGGAGGGTTGCTCCTTTGGAAGGGGAAGCCATAGTGCATCTTTGCGGCATATGTTGCCAAAGTTCATCCTTGGAAGATGACCGCCTACCACATATTGCTATGCATGCTCCAAGGACAGGGATGTATCATGATTCCTAATGTGCATTTTTTTCTGTGGAACATGAACTTGGATGAACTTTTCTGAGGCCTAAAGGGGATCCCTTTTAAGTTAGTAGCAGAAGCGGGTATTTCGAAAAGTTATGGAGGTTTCAGGAGACTAAGATGTTGTTCTACCGCACATCCACTAAACCCAAGACTTATTCCTTTTCTTATCTTTTTCGATCGATGGCGTCTCCCTTGCATTTTAGGCATGTGATCCTTTTTCTTGAGACTTAGCTCCCTTTTATCATGGATTTGTTTCTTTTTTAGGGGAGATTTCCCCCGGGATCCCCTTTTTCCGAGACTTTTTCATATGTGAGTTTTGTCCCGGATTTCATTAGAGGATGAACTTCATCCTTTTTTTGTTGCTCCGGCATATATGATGATCTTTCTCATTTTAAACCCACGGGATCTGAGGCTAAGACATTGCTAGAACTTTTTTGAGCTCCCATTTTGAAAACTTGTCCTTTTTTATATTTTCCCTTACTCCATGTTTGTTCTTTAAGGTCCTAATAATAATTTTGTTGATGATATTACCTCGGAGAGTGAGAGTAAGCGCCTATCTCCCTTTTCCATGCCCTTTTTTCTGGCATTTTTTGATTTTTCTATGTAATCTGTTCAATCTTCCTTCTTCCTTTTGGAGTCCCTTTCCTAATAAACACTTCACTTCACTTCACTTCTTCCCTTTTCCCTCATGCCCTTTCTCCGGTACCTTTTTCCCCTTCCCTTTTCTTTCTTCTTTTCCTTTTCATTTTTTCATGCCTTTTTCTCTTCTCTTATCCCCTTTTCCTTTGCTTTTCTCCCTTTCCCATGCCTTTTAAGCCCCTTCACATTCTCTCTTGTCTCTTTCCTTTTCCTTTCCCCCTTTTTCCTTTACCCTTTCCCTTAAGAGATCAAAAGTCGACCAATCATGGTGATGGTAAGTCGTGCAATAAATCTCGACCTTTGGATACTTTCGGATGATCTCAAACATTCAAATTAGGGCTTGATCAATCAATCAAATTCTGATTATAACATTATAATATAAGACTAGTAATGGGTACCAGCATTCTTGAGAGCATTAAGTTGAAACCTATAAATGTTTTCAATTCTTCAAAGAAGTTAACATTTTGATTGAGATAACCACTAAAGAAACTTTTGCATAAACTTTATATTACTTATTTGTTGAAGAACAATTTTGTGGTGCCTAAAGAGTCGATAGTCAATTCATACCAACAAGAGAATATGCCAAAGGGGAAAGAGCCATCGTAAGCAAAACTCCCAAGTTCTAGATGTTCTGATGTGCCAAAACCTGGGAATTTGCTTAAAGCTTGTCCACCCATGGAATATTAAGGCCATGCCATATAATCGAGGATATCCCTCAAGGCGGTAAACAAGATAATAAGAAAATATTATAAAGCGTTACATAACTTTTGCACATAATCATAATTAGACACCTGCCCAGCAGCATATGGCTTTTCGAGACGGAAATCCCTACGTTTTGTAAGTACCACTTTTCGAAGTACCAACAACATAGTCAAATACACGAAACTGATTTTACAACCATTTATGCATACAGAGATCATAATAAAGCGTAAAAAATTTGAAACATTTAAAGAACTCAAAATACCATTTCCACAAGAATCCAAAAGCTGTAAGAACATTATTCTTATTGATTCTTGCACTTGCTTGCATTCAGGAAAGCCATAATTAGATTCTAATACACAACTCACATTTTAACAAGCTGGATGGAAAGCACATAGAAGAAGAAGACATATAAGCCGGGGAACCATTACTTTTTCTATGAAATTTCTGAGAGGGCGAATAGCGGTTGTTGTACACAGAATTATAGCAATGTTAAAGCGGCGGCGAGTTAAGATGCTACCTTGAATTTCAGATACCATGAATAAGTTCATACCAGGGATTCAAGTTTCTCATATGGTAAAAACATTGCAATTTAAGCGAAGAAGCTTAGTGTGGCAAGAAGGAGAGCGTGGAAAATGCATAGATAGAAGGTTGTTGACATGACCAAGATCGTCTAATATTCAAATCTGCAAAGGGAAAAAAAGAAGCATAGTAAATCGGTGGATTGCCAAGCCATCGACCTTGAGGTCTTCAAAATCTAAGCCTGTGATTGCAAAACACATATCCAGGGCATCACGTAATCACAAAGAGAGCAAGCAAAAATAAAAATGACACAGCAAAATCATGGAGCAACATGTTGAGAAAAATTGAAGCGTTTTTTAAGTAGCCAGACATATGTTCCGCCAAGCTTCCATTTGCTGTGTCAAATTCTGATGGGTGGCACATCATATACAAAAAAAAAAAAATGAAATCGTCCACCGGATGCTAAATACTTGATTACACCTTCAAGAGACGGTTTCATGAGACATGAAGCAAATACGTTGATCCATATTCTAGATTCCGGTGATATATGCTTTCAAAATAAGCGCTACAAAATTAAATGTAAAGAAAGCGTTCAAACCATGTATAAACGAAGACATGGATATAACAATAACTTGCAAATATAGTGGCTTATCTCTCTTGCATGATGGCGTATTCTTGTGATGCAATTCCCTATCGATTCTTCCATATGAAGTTTTGGAAAAGGTCGCCCAAGGATATTACAAGCGAGCGAGCAAAAAATCTAGACTCGGTGCCAAATAAAGCATCGAGAGTCACTCATAGTTCACCAATGCCTTCTTGTGTGCTTACAAATACCACAAATCATGATTGTATTTTGAAGCGAATCATGCTGCTTGACCAGAATTTTGGTCCGCGGTTGTTTTTTAGTTGTCTGAAAGTGTTGTTTTATGCCAAAAACAAAAGCAAAATATTAAAGTCCACGTGCACTTTTTTATCCAATTTGCACAAAAGGCAGGTGGTTTTGGCGAAAAAATCCACCCAGCGTGAAAAAAATTGACATGGTTTTGTGATTTTTTATCAGCGTGTGTTTTTTTCATTCCTATTGTTTTTTAATAGAACCATCGTTGTTTATCTTCAAAATTACATATGTAGGTCTTCATATTACCATATGTGGAAAGCTAAATTACAACATGAAAGTAAGATTGTTTTTAAAATAGTTACATGTTATTTAACAAAAGTACCCGTGTGTTTTTGAAATCTTGATGTTGTTTTTATGCTATTAAGTATTGTTTTTCTAAATTACGGACATGTAAAAATTATTATAATAACATATAGAAAAAACAAGGTGTTGTTTTCAATTGCCTTTAACTAATGAAATATTTGGCGTGGCATATTTTATAAATAATAAAATGGTATTTTAACTAATCAAGTATCGACCGTGGCTTACTTTTCAAATAAAAACATTATTAGCACATATAGAAAAACAAAGGTGTTGTTTCTAATATAACTTCTAACTAATCATATATTGTACGTGGCATACATTCAAATAAAAACTAATATATACCACAATTAAAAACAATAGGATCATATTGTAGTTTATTGTCGTTTGGCATTAATAATTTATTGTCGTTTGGTTTTGAATCATTAATTGTAAGTGCTTCCCTATCAAAGTTATTTTATTTTATTTTATCTTTTGTTTTATCTTTTGATTGATAGATCATTGTCAGCAAATAAATGTGTCATTACAACCATGAGATTGGATGGAAAAAGATGAACACACAAAATTTGACAATAAACCATAAAACTGTACAACTGAAGTTGAAGAAATGAATGATTTTATTTCCATTAATCATATCATAAGCAAGCTCTTGTATCAACAAAATAAGATGCCATAAACTGGAAATAAGATGCATGTACAAATAGTGAAGGTTTTGAAGGGAGAAAAACTCTTGCTTTGGTAGGGAAAGCGGCATATCATCAAGTCAAGGCAAAAAAACACGAGCACCGGCGGCAATTCCTATCGAGAAGAAAAATCAAAGAAATGAGTCATCTTTGTGATTTATCACGGAAAAAAAATCAAAAAGATGAAAAGCTTGAGTGGACCTCATGTGTTCTTTGCAGGCTAATCAATTGCGCCCTAGCGCGAAACCTAACTCCGGTGATAATAGAGCGGTCCTAAAGGAGAAAATACGGGAAACAAAATATGAAAAAAAAAATCGAGAAACAAAATAGCGACTTTCATTTCACTTAGAAGTAAGCGACAAATAAGTTCAAACAAAAGCGGGACGATTATTTCTCCCTTGCTTTGCATGTAACCTACAAAAAAGCCTACACGGATCATGGCAGAGATCTTTCACGGATCTGGTAGAAAGATCTTGAAAAAAGATCTGCTATCTGAGCGATGCGGATCGTAGAGATCTTTGCTGCTATGGATTTTGGCGAAAGATCTTTGAAAGAAAGATCACGCTTCTGAGAAAAATGCGGATCTGGTAGAGATCTTTCTGACGGGCCGGGGATCATAACCTCTGCTCCTCCTCACCATAACAAGGAACCATAGCTGGAAGGCGCAAGCCATAGCTTAGGAAGAACTCAGGCATCGTCATAGCTAAGGGAGGGAATGAAAAAATACGAGGCGCCAAAAGAAGCCCCACCATCGCCATAATGGAGGAAATGAAAAATCTGAGGGCCATTAATCCCGGGCACTGCTAGAGCCAATGAAAGGAGAGGGACGGATCAATATCGGCGTTGATATCATCGTGAATCCACGGTAGATGCGTTCTAAGGGCCAATAATATAATAGGATGGGGATCAAGATCTTAGTAGTCCATCTTGGTTATATGAAATATTTTTTTTAATGGTTTAATTCATATGTTCATTTTATGGTTCAAGCGTTGTACCCCTAGGATCCATCATGATTCATGCCCGGTTTGTTTGGCTCGGCATGTCATGTGGGCTCTAACATGCCATCACGAGGATCTAACATGCCATGCGGGCTCCAACATGCCAAGGTGGTTGGCGCATGCCCGTGTGAGCTCTACCATGCCACCTAGGCTCCACATGCCAAGGTGGGTGAGAAACTCACCACCCTAGGCTCCAACATGCCACATAGGGTCAAACATGCCAAGGTGGCTCAAGCATGCCACCTAGGCTTCAAAATGCCAAGCGGGCTCCAACATGCCACCTAGGCTCCAACATTCAAAGGTGGCTCAAACATGCCACCCTAGGCTCCAACATGCCAAGGTGGCTCAAACATGCCACATGGCTGCAACATGCCCTTAGTTGGCTCAAACATTCCATGTGGGCTCCAACATGACGAGGTGGCTCAAACATGCCACCTAGGATCCAACATGCCAAGGTGGCTCAAACATGCCACCTAGGCTCAAAAACATACCAAGGTGTCTCAAACATGCCACGTGGGCTCCAACATGCCACCTAGACTCCAACATGCCTAAGTGGCTCAAACATTCCACATGGGCTCCAACATGCCACCTCGTTGGCTCAAACATGCCGCGTGGGCTCAAACATGCCAAGGTGTCTCAAACATGCCACATGGGCTCCAACATGCCACCTAGACTCCAACATGCCACCTTTTAAACATGCCACTTGGGCTCCAACATGCCACCTATGCTCCAACATGCCAAGGTGGCTCGGGCATCTAAGGTGGTTCAAACATGCCAGTTGGCTCCAACATGCCACCTAGGCTCCAACATGCCAAGGTGGCTCAAACATGCCACGTGGACTCCAACATGCCATGTGGGCTCCAACATGCTAAGGTGGCTCAAACATACCCCGCATGCTCCAACATGTTACACCGCCACCTAGGCTCCAACATCCCATGGGCTCCAACATGCCACCTAGGCTTCAGCATGCCAAGGTGGTGGGGCCATACCACCTAGGCACTCCAAATGGTGACATGGCATGTTGGAGCCTGGGTGGCATGTTGAAGCCAACGGCATGTTGAAGCCTTGGCTTGGCATGTTGGAGCCTAGGTAACATGTTAACCAAGGTGGCATGTTTGAGCCACCTGCAATCATGTTGGGCCTAGGTGGCATGTTTGAGCCACCACCTTGGTCTGGGCATGTTGAGCCGCGGTGGCATGTTGGAGCCTGGGTGGCATGTTTGAGCCAACGGCATATTTCGACCCTAGGTGGCATGTTGTGAGCCCACCTTGGCATGTTGGGACCCTAGGTGGCGTTGGACCAACTTGGCATGTTGGGCTCGGGTGGCATGTTGGAGCCTAGGTGGCAATGTTGGAGCCTATGTGGCATGCTAGGTGGCATGTTGGGCCCGTGGCATGTCGGGCGTGGGTGGCATGTTGGAGCCTAGTTGGCATGTTGGAGGCCTACATGGCATGTTGGAGCCCTAGGTGGCATGTTTGAGCCTAGGTGGCATGTTGGAGCCACCTTGGCATGTTGGGCCTAGGTGGCGCGTTGGAGCCTAGGTGGCATGCTGGGAGCTCCGCGGGGCATGTTGGAGCCTAGGTGGCATGTTGGAGCCCACGTGGCATGTTGAAGCCTTGGTGGCATGTTGGGCCTTGGTGGCATGCTGGGTGGCATGTTGGAGCCGCGTGGCATGTTGGGCGTGGTTGGCAAGTTGGAGCCTAGATGGCATGTTGGAGCCTCAGGTGGCATGTTGAGCCTAGGTGGCATGTTTGAGCCACCTTGGCGCTTGGAGCCTAGGTGGCATGTTGGAGCCACCTTGGCGTGTTGACCCCTCAAGTACTTGGCATGCAGTACCTTTCAAGTGCGGCGTTGGAGCGTCTGAGAATGGTGCTTCAAATTTTTTTGGGTTTTCAACACGTTGGAGCCCTAGGTGGCATGTTGGAAGGTATTTGATAGGTCATTGGCATGTTAAAAGCCTTGGTGGCATGTTGGAGCCTAGGTGGCATTTTTGAGCCACCTTGCATGCTATGAGCTTAGGTGGCACATTGGAGCCAACTTGGCATGTTGGAGCCTATGTGGCATGTTGGAGCTCCGTGGCATGTTGGAGGCTAGGTGGCATGCTAGGTGGCATGTTGGAGCCCCGTGGCATGTTGGAGCCTAGGTGGCATGTTGGAGCCTCGTGGCATGTTGGAGCCTAGGTGGCATATTTGAGCCACCTTGGCACACTTGAGCCTAGGTGGCATGTTGGAGCCTAGGTGGATGTTGGAGCCTAGGTGGCACGTTGGAGCCTAGGTGGCGGGACCGGAGGGAGGCGGACATCACAAAGGTTCACAGAGGCGGGGCTTTCCCTACTAGTGCTCCTCGGGAGGGCAAATGCCAATGCCTCCCTTCACGGAGCCAGTTTTCCCATCCGACCTTTGAATCCACTCTTCAAGTATCAAAAAATTCAAGATCTGTCCAGAGAACATATCAAGCCATAAAAGTGTCTGCTTGATCGACCATGTAGAAAGCCCCGTGCTTTGTCGTTTAGGCGTTACAAAGGCTCAGGAATGGAGATTTGACTTAGCCATATCGTCCAGAAGCAGTGAAATTACCCTAGGGACCAAGTTACCACGGTCATTTTTGCAGCAAAGAAGCATGAACCCTCTACATGGCGGTATTACGCACCCGCCCAGCTAAAGGCCAATTCACTATGAGCGTGTTGGACGCAGGCTACTTTGGCTTCTGGGCGGGGGTGGTCTTACGCCCCGCGAAACTTGGTCTCTGGGTAATGTCGATGTTTGAGTTAGTTGGCGGTCGGATCATAGTTCGAGGGTGGGAGAGTTGCCCATCCAGGTGGCGGGGACCTTCGAGGAGAGGACATTTTGGGTCGAGCTGCTTCTGGAAGGTTTTAGGGCTCCATCTTACGGCGTCAGCGCCCTCCCACTACCTCATGACATTGTGCAAGATCTGGTCCAATCGGCTGGGGTATGGCCTCCAAAGCGTAAACCACATTGCCTTGCGGGTTATTGTAGGGTTTCGTTATGGAGGCAAAAGCATCAGTCGATTGCACTTGGGACCTGGTGTACCTTTTCAAACATGTATGCGGAGCCATGGCAAGCTGAAATACCGAGTTTGGATCTATTGGCGATCGAATCATTCCAAAAAAATTGCTACTACAAAATGTGTTCTTGACTTCTAATTGCGACTTTGGGAGGGGTAAATCCAAACCCCATTTAAATGGGTTTCTATTGCTTCTTGTTTTCAAGCTGCGGCTTCTCGACCATGTCTCAAGTGCAACTGAATAAAACTTCGACCTCCATAGCGTAAACCCTACAATAACCTAGCAACACCGCGGGGTTTACGTTTTGGAGCAAAAGCGATGGTCGAATTCTTTGATAACTTCATTGAACCATTTCTAAACATGCATGGGGGAGCCATGAGAACTGAAATAACGAGTTTTGATCTATTGGCCAGCCAGTGATCCCAAACAATTTTGCTCTGCATAAAGCTCTAGACTTTTAATTGCAAAACTAGGAGGAGATTAAATCAAACCCCATTACGGCGGTTTCTCTTGCCTCGTGTTTTCAAGCGCAGCTGCTCGACCATGTCCCCAGCGGACCAAAGCCCGACCTCCATAGCGTAAACCCTACAATAACACGGCAAGGCCGCGGGGTTTCGTTTTGGATATACCTAACTTGATTGGACCGAGGATCTTGCACAATGTCATGAGGTAGTGGGAGGGCATTGATGCGAAAGATGGAGCCTAAAATCTTCGAGGCGATTCGACCCAAAATGTCCTCTCACGGAAGGTCCACGGCCCGCGGAGGGCAACTCTCCCACCAGGAGGCGTGATGATCGACATTACCACGGAGACCAAGTTTTGTGGGCGAAGACCACCCTGCTCGGGGCGCCAAAGTAGCTCATGTCCAACTGCGTTAAGTAGTGAATTGGCCTTAGCGGAGGGGTGCGAGAATCGCCATTTAGAGGGTTAGGTGCTTCTTTTTTGCTGCAAAAAATGGCCAGGTGTAACTTGGTCTCTAGGGTAATTTGCTTTGTTTGGATGACATGAAGTCAAATCTCCATTAGGAGCCTTTATCTTGCCCGAGCGACAAAACACTTGGGTTTCTACGATTCATTGCGGGGACACTTTGCGGTTTGATATGTTCTCTCGGACGGATCTTGAATTTGTTTGAACTTTGCTTTCGAAGCAAGTTACTTGAATGGAGAATTCAGCGATTCCGGATAGGGGAAGCCCAGGGCTCCGGGAAGGGAGGCATTGGCATTTGGCCTCGGGAGGCTGCTTGGTAGGAAAGCTTTGCCTCGGTAAATCCAAACCCCATTTAAATTCGGTTTCTATTGCTTCTTGTTTTCAAGCTGCGGCTTCTGACCATGTCTCAAGTGCAACTCAATAAAACTTCGACCTCCATAATGTAAACCCTACAATAACCTAGCAGCATACGGGGTTTCACGTTTTGGAGGCAAAAGCGTCAGTCGACTTCTTTGATAACTAGGTGGACCATTTCTAAACATGCATGGGGAGCCATGAGAAGCTGAAATAACGGTTTTTGATCTATTAAGCCAATCCAGTGACCCCAAACAATTTTGCTCTTTGCATAAAGGCTCTACATTTTTAATTTTAAAACTAGGAGGAGAATAAATCCAAACCCCATTCTTGCAATTTCTCTTGCCTCGTGTTTTTCAAAGCATTTTGCTTTCGACCATGTCCCAAGTGCAGCGGACCAAAGCCGAACCTCCATAGCGTAAACCCTACAATAACACGGCAAGGCATGGGGTTTATGTTTTGGAAGCCAACCCTAACCAGATTGGACCGGGAGCTTGCATAATGTCATGAGGTAGTGGGAGGCGTTGATGCCGAAGGCGAGCCCTAAAACCTTCGAGGCGGTTCGACCCAAAAGGTCCTCTGGAAGGTCCTTGCCCCGGACGGGCAACTCTCCTACCCGGAGCTGTGATCGACTACGCTAGCGGACTCGAAACATCGACATTACCACGGAGACCAAGCCGTGAAGACCACCCTGCTCGAGGCAGCGCCAAAGTAGCTCATGCCCAACACGTTAAGTAGTGAATTGGCCTTAGCGGAGGGTGCGAGAATCTTGCCATGTAGAGGGTTTGTGTTTCTTTTCTTTGCAAAAAAATGGCCGTGTAGCTTGGTCCCTAGGGTAATTAATTTATTTGTTTAGGACAATATGGCGAAGTCAAATCTCCATTCGGAGTCTTTGTCTTGCAGAACAACAAAACACTTGGGTTTCTACGATTCATTGCGGGGGACACTGCGGTTTGATATGTTCTTAGTGCAAATCTAAGTGCAATAAGTTATCTTGTTTTCAAAGAACCATTGCATTCTTAGAAAGAACCATTGGATAAGATAAATTAGATACAATTAAAACCATTGGATGGCGTGGATAACTATTGGATTGTCTATAGCGAACCTTAGTACCAACTAGATGTAGGGATGGTTTAATGGTGTTCCACTAATGATATCAAAATGGGGGATAATGTTAGGATATTGCATAGTCTTGCCATTTTATAATGCTTGGGGATTTGTTGCAATGGTCCTATTCCCCATAAACAATTACATCTCAAATTCTTAATGGTCTAAATTATACCAAGATGTAGGAGCGGTTTAATGGTGTTCCACTAACGATATCAAAATGGGGAATAATGTTAGGATATTGCATGGTCTTGCCATTTTAATGCTTGGGGATTTGTTGCAATGGTCCTATCCTCCATAAAAAATACATCTCACAATTCTTAATGGTTTTTATTAGTGGTTTAATGGTCTTTCTCTAACAATATCCAAAATGTTAGGATATTGTTAGGATTTTCGTGGTCCTATGACATTAATGCTTAGGGATTTGTTGCAAAAGCGGATCTGCACTCTCTCAAGGAATACAAATCAAATTCTTGATGGTTTTGTTATGCAAAAATAGGTGTTAAGTAATTGAAGTAGTTGAAGTAACTTGTCTTACATGGAATACTAGTATAAGGACATGTGATGCGTGCGTGTCCTACTACTATAAAGCAAATGGAAGGTGCACATGTAGCAAATCAAGTATTCTTTCCTACCACTATAAAGACATGTGATATGGAAGGATAGGACATGTAGAGAATCAAGTATTCTTTCCTACTTCTATAAAGACATGTGACAATAGAAGTATGACACATGTACATGTAATTCATGTATTCTTTCCTACAATGCCTTAGCAAATAAAATTACTACTCTGTCCTACTACTATAAAAGACATGTGACATGGAAGCATACGACATGTAGATAATCAAGTATTCTTTCCTACTTCTATAAAGACATGTGATAATAGAATTATTACACATGTAGTAATTCATGTATTCTTTCCTACGGTGGATTGTATTATAAAATGACATGTCACAATAGAAGAAACTACAAAACAACGGTGGATGTTTTAGTCCAAAAAAAGAACACCATTATCGAACAAAACCATACCTCCACGAATCCACATGTAGGATTCTTTGAAAGCAGGACATGTAGACCTACCAAAACTGATGTTTTCAACAGTGGACCAAAAACCGGGGTGAGTGTGATGAGATTATCAACTTACCCCAAGGATAATCTCCTGCTTGGGGCATCGGATCTCCATCCTTGTCTCATTCGTTTGGAGCGTAATCACTTGGGAGCTTGATTGCGCCGTTTGCATTTGTAACCATTCAAGGTGGGACTGCCAAACCTTGCTCTGCTCCTTGCATGTGCCCCAAAGGCGAGCAACCTAATTAGCGATTCCAACCAAATACAACATCACCGGTGGTGGGTGAGGATCCGCCATTGCATCAAGACTGTTCACGGCCTATCTCGGCCATCTTTGTTACGAACCCTAAACCCAGTTCGAAAATCATTTGCCGTCTTGAACCCTAACCCCAATTTCGAAAACCAATTGCCTGCATTTTTTTTTAAGGGAAAATTATAAAATTGCCCCTCTCTAATTGTAAAAATGCCTTAATATTTAGGGTAAATCAAAATACCCTTTTTGTACTTTACGCAAGTATTGTCTCTTCTCTATTATGATCAGATTCCGACCATTTTCACCAGTTTCTAGAAATACTACGGGTAATGGGATGCTCGTGGGCATCTCCTTCATAACCAAAACAAGTACATACAGATAGCAAGCTAGTGAAACCATTATGGCCGGGATTAAAAAACCTCGCCCTTTCGGGTTTTCGAGGAAAAACCCGACAATAATGGGATCACTTAGATGCTAGGTCCAAAAACATAATAGATCTTGTACCCTCATCTTGACTAGCCTTATTGGGTGAAAATACATTACACCAAAGAAATTGCCAAAGACGAAACATGTTTGAATTGTCTTCTCTATTGATCTTCATCTTGTGCTCTGAATCCCAAGCCCTCCTCCAAACAGCCACGCTAAACCCTGCATACACAAAAAGACAAACCAAAGGCCACCAAGGCCATCCAGCCAAGGCTTCCAACTAGGCACCAAGCCTTCCACTAGGTACACCGGCCTCAACCAGGCACAAAGGCCCCAACAAGGCACACCGGCCTCAACCAGGCACAAAGGTCCCAACCAGGAACTAGGCCTCAAACTAGGCACAAGGCCTCCAACAAAGTGTTAGTTTGCAAAGGGTGGGGGGTGGGCCAAAGCCGTCAAGGAGAAGGAAGAAGCGGAAAGGAGATGCACCAAGAGAGCTGGTGAGCGAGAACATGACGGAAAAGCACATAAATAGGGCAAAGAACTAACTAACCGCTAACTGCCAACTGCCTCCGTATTTCTAGAACCTCGTTTTCCTTCTATTCGTTGAAACGAAGGAAAACGTCATTTGATGTCAAAAGGCAATTCCCTGATGATCGATTAACAGATTTGGATTAGCAATGACGTCCTTTGCCAAAAAGATTCAAGGCTGAATGATAAAATTCAAAGCTTTAGAATATGGAATTTGAACCCAGGATAAACCAGTTATTATCTTCTCTTCTCCGCTTTATCTTATAGATTGCCTTGCTTCTAGAATCTCCCGATTATATCTTGAGAGTCTTCCTCAGTGCAGTCGAATCAATCATCTACAAGTTGAGTTCTTATCTGCGGCAAGTTGAAGTCAAAGACCCTTTCTCAAATCAGCGCATTGTCATTTGCTTTGCTTTTAGTTATCTGCACTTGCGCTTTACGCACGAGGCCACACTATACTTACAAATCATTTCTGTGTTGAGGAGAAATCCGGAACTAGAAGCCTGTAATAAATGGAAAAGGGGAAGTTTTTTTATGCCTATAGTAGCCAGAATGGATCCACTCGATTGAAGCCATGAAGTCTGCGTCTTCAGAGGATATTTGATGCAACTCAATATAGAAGGTAATGCAGAAACGATATCTTTTTTCTGTAGATCTTCCAGCTCTTATCTCAGTACGTTCATTTAACATATTCTGTAGATCTTCCAGCTTGTCTGACAATCTATTCCGTCTATTCATAATACTCTGCAGATATTCTAGGCCCTCACAACCATTTCTAGGGTATGCCCTTCGCGCAACCCAAAAATGATAAAAATGGAGAATGTACATTGTGAATATTATACATAATTTCTTGATGAAGTGGCATATGAGAATGAGTAGGATATAATACAATACAAAAGAAGAATGATTAAGTTGAGAGAGGCATAAAGAGGTGCTAAGGTTGAAAATAATTTTGGTTGAGTCCTCACTATGAGGTGCAATCAACAATCAACTCAGTGAGTTGTTATGGGACTACTTATTATTCATTCCACCTATACCACACAATAAATCAATTATGTTACCAAATCCATGTGGCAATACATAACCATGTCATATCCCTTAAGATGGACATAATAGAACTAGCCGCCAAACCATGCCATGATTATAAAGTGATTTTACCAAACCGTTACTAGTTTTAATGAATTAATATAGTATACATAAAACTATCACATAAACCATCACTAGTTTTAACAAGCCATTATAACATTAAAAACCAGCATAAATAATCATGTAACGAACCAGTATCATTTTCAACAAACCACTATGACATGTGGTTTTCTTCTATCAAATAAATTCGTGTATAAAAAACTGCATATATCATGGTTTTTGGATGAATTAGTAGTAGTTAAATATAGTAGTTTACTTTTGGGAGCCTTGTGTGTGGATGCTCGAGTGCATGGTGCACACTTGCATGGTATACCTATGTGAGCATCATCATTTGCATGCTAATCTAAACCGCAATTGGTGTCCATATAATGGCCTATTGCCATGACGTGCTTGGTAGCGACAAGATGAGTCAGATGGCATTGTTTCTCGCATTGCTTGCAGCCATGTTCGCCACCCTCTTGGTTCCAGTTTCTTCTTCCGATGTGTTGGTATTGAGAGGCCGAGGCATTAGAGTCGACTTCGTCGTTGGTGTGTCTGGAAAGGTCACCGTCCCTGTCGAGGAATCCTTGAGGCGTGAACAAAGCGAGGAGAATTACTTCGATCTCGAGAGTTTGGTTCAATCGCATCGAGGGGAGAGCCAGCGAGAAACATTTTGGAGATGCAATGGAGGCGAGGAGAAGATATGAACATGGGAGGCAAGAAGACAATCTTGATGTTTTTGCCCACGAAGAGAAGATAGAGGAGCACTATGAGATTGATCAGCTCTCAAGAAGGGAAGATAGGGAGCGTGGGAGCATTTGGGTTATGACATGATTATGGCGACACGGTATGAAGAGAGAAATGACGAGAGGATGGAGAGGAGCTAGTCTGGGGAGAGATGGCGGGAGGGAATGGAAGGAGCGATTACTAGGGACTTTGAAAGTCGAGAAGTGGAAAGGGACACTAGAAGAGGTGAGCGCCAAGATCGGAGAGGAGGATGGGATGTGAAGCCCGGCGAAGGAAGGGAAGCGAATCTGAGCGAGCGAGGAGAGGAGGGCAAGAAGGATGCGGCCTTTGCTAGTGGCATAGAAATTGCATTGTTCCATGGCATAGGGCCAAATGTAATAGAACAACGGATCATCTATCTATATATAGTAATAAAGGAGTTTTGGGATAATCTGTGCGCAAGATCTTAGCCGTTAAATTAATCCGACGGCTGAGATGCTTTAGAAAAGTTTTCATTGCGGTTATTACGGAATCGGGGTAGAATTGTCAGACACTGCTTCGATTCCGGTGCGAAGCTATATTTGAAAGGCCGACTTCAAGAGCCCACAGGCAAAAATCTTAGTTCGATTTTGGATCTCTCCTTTCGTGCCAATATTCGGACGATCCAGAATATAAATTTTCCGTGACATTTGCAACGGTATTGATTTGCCTTCTTCTTCTTGGCTTAGGAAAGCAAGAGTTCGGAGGCTGTCATATGCAGCAAGAATTATTGCACTCATTGCAGTTGGCTTTGCAGCATCCATAGCGGGATTCTTTGCAGGAAATTTCATGAAGACATGGTTGCAAAAGATTGGATTTGACACACCACTTGATGGTGGGAACAAAGGATGCCCATCGAATGTGATGGGCTAGAAATAACTTCTTGTCAATGTCCTTTGGGTCTGTTTTCTAATGAATCTCCACCTTTTACAAGCAAGTTCTCTTTGTGGATTTTTGCAGGTGAAACTATAACCATAAAGGTATTTTTCTCTCTCTGAAGCAAGTCGAAGTGCTTTTTGTCAACATGGCGGGTCTTTGTCTATGTGCGATTTTTTAGCATTTACTTGAATTTGCGAGTTTCAATGGTAGCTTTAAACACTTGATGCCCTTGCGCGAGTCCCCTTTCAGAACCCGGGCTCCACTATTCAGCCTTGATGCCATCACAAGTTGATCGGTGAAATTTTCCTTCTACAAGTTTGGAACGCAGATTTGCCTTCACGGGGGAATTTACAAGTTTAGCAATTTTATCGGAAAAGTAGAAATGCAAGACCATTCTTTTATAGTAAACTTGGGGCATGGATCTGCCAAGTTTTTACCGTCTGTGTAGATCCATTCGCATGCTCGCGTGCTATTTTCAGCCACTTTTTTGTTCGGAGAAATCTAATTTAATGTCATTATAGTTTTTGTCTGCTTGCGTGTTGGAGAGCTATATCGGGATAAATTACATCAAATCATATTTCTCACTTTGATATGCTTATGTATCTACAAGTTTGGGATATTTTACTGCGTTATTCTTCAAAATGCATGGAGCGTACTAAAGGACACATCAAGTTATATCGCTTATTGTGGGATTGTGATAATGATAAGGTTTTGTGGGAAGGAAAGAGATTGCATGCTTGCATTGTGAAAAGGCAGATTAGGAGGATAATTACTTAGGTCACCGTCTTATGGAAATGTATAGAAGGTTTGGAAGTGTGCAAGATGCAAGGGCAGTTTTTAACAATGAGGCCCAAAGCGATTGTAAGATATTGTGGACTACCATGATGTTATCATACATTGAGTTTAGGCAATCGAGGGAAGCCCTCCATCTATTCCGTAAGGTGGGTAATGAATCATACAATGTTTGTTTTACCACAATTCTGAGTGCATGTGCCAGCCCGAATTCTTAGTGCATTTACTTTCTGAGTCCAAGTTGAATTGTAATCTAGAACATTTTCAAATTCGTTTTAGGGAAGGAAGTTAATTAAGAGGTTTCTGAAGTCACAATCTCATATATTTCACACAGATCCTATTGATGTTAAAGCGGTGACTCTTTGTTGAGTTCTGCAATCCTTCAAGTATAACCTGCTAACAAGGTATTTGATTGCTTTTTTCCTTCAGTCATGATTGTTTGAATTTTATCATACAAGATTCTTGTCCGGGTTTTACAAACCCTTAGAATGACAGCTAAGCTTTGGAGTATTCTATAATGATATTTTTGAAATCAACACTGCATCTATATCTGTGATCACCACTCTAATGTTTTTTCCTTGCTCTTAAATATCAAGCTGGCATTTTTACATATTTCAAATCACGATAAGATATCTTAGTTGATAATTGTCTTTGGCTTTGCTAACAAGTATCGAGGCGATAATAACCTGCTGCAATCTTTGCCTCGGTGGCAACAAGATTTTCATCCATTCCTTCAACTGTCTCAAATCCGGGCCTCGAGGAGGAAATCAAAGGCATGTAGCAAAAAGAAGATGATCTGCAAAGAGCCTTTGCTCATTTCAAGTAAAAAGGTTAAAGGTGCTTTGCTACTTGGGTAATCTATATGGTAGATATATAAGGAGCAAAAACACAGCATAGTCATATCCTGTCAACACTTGGTGAAAAGGAAGACATTTGAATGAGAACAATTCGTCGGGGATGCCTTTTTGTCGGGTCGCGCTCAATTCATGGGAGCTACAGTCAATGATGCTTATTTTATCGGTCTTTTTGCTACTTGAGAATGATGATCTCTTGCAAAGCGGGATCGGCGCGAAGGCGATTCAATGATCGTTTGAACTCAACAAGGTATGATCTGGACAATTTAAATTCTCAAATATGTTTTGAGTACTCCTCGCCTGCTATTTCCATCAAAAGCGAGCCTCTAAAATGCATGGAAAGGCGGTCTTCACATGTATTGCATCTTTGAACAATTTGCAGGCGGGACATGAGAAAATTTTACACTTCTCAAGAATACTATGACCGTCTGGGATTTTCCATCTTTGCAATCTATAGGTAGTCCTCTTTATTACAGGAAACTTCTTATACACTTGTTTCCATATCATATTAGTCGCATCACTAATTTGTAATGGATGTTGCATGATGGTAGCGATTGCAAGATGTACACGAAGATGTCTTGTCTCTATTTGGACTGAGATAAAACTTGAATTTAGCATGCCCTCTGAGTTGCCTATATACAAAAGATGAGATGTATGTTAAAAGCTCAAATCATCACCCCATATAATGCATGCATGACACCTAACAAGCTTCCCTTTACGTCTTTTTAAATAAAGCACTAAATCTCTATTTGTATGGCTTTTGGGGAGCATTTAGTTAGTTGTGTTGATAGATTTATTATCTGAGATGGTATCACAAAAAGCTGGAGCCTCACAGTGCGGCCCGTCCGGTTAGTATCAAAGTAGCCTTGATTAACAATAGTTAGGGGGCGGCAACACTAGCAAACTTCAGGTCTTTTTATTTAGTAAATGACATACTTGTTTTGCTCTCTCATAAAATATCTTCTTGAGAGAAAGTATCAAAAGCATGTCGGATCTGCTGATAGCTATGGATATCTTTGCAAATAGGTTGAATGATCGATAAATGGTTTTGTCGAGTTTTTTTTTGCCCTTGCTTTTTCTAGCCGGTTGTTGGCTGCGGCGAATCGCCTTCTATTTAGTTGCTCACGGGTTTTCTACCTAGATTGGTTTAATGGCGGCGAACATTTGGTTGTTTGAATAAGTGTCATGTATTACATGCGGTATCTTAATCTCAATATGTAAATCGTTAGTCTTTGTTGTGAAGTGCGGATCTGGTGCAGTCCATTATCTACGTAAATTGCTCGATATTATTAAGTGAAGCATAGGCGGTTACTAAAAACAGGTATAGAGTTCTCATAATTCTTCATGTGTATGAGGAGCTAACAAGGATAATGGCCCAGTGAGCTTTCTGCATTGAATCCATATCGAATTTCCCAAGCTTATGATTTATGATCCTTTATCAAGCTAATGTACCATCAGGCGGCAATTATAGACACTCTTCACCTATTTCAGTTGTTCTTGAGGCAAGTTGTGTGATTTGGTAGGAAGTTGTCCAATGGATCTTGATGATCTCGGGGATTTGAGAGATGTCAAATGCACCTACGGTAGCACCGGATGACCTTCTAAAATCTCTATATTGATTGCACGATGTACAGTGAAAGGCGAGAAAAAGCGATATGTAGCTTCCTTAGAGCCCTTATCTTTATAGGTTATATCAAGAAAGGGCGTCTATATAACATGAAACATGTGACAAGCGAGGTTTGCAAATTAGATAGAGATGTGAAAAACAAGGAAATCTACGTTTCCTTCATGATATGAAAATGTATTATTTGTATTATGTTGGTTCTCTTTTTGGCGGTTGTTGAAAGGAAGCAATTGTCGGTCCAACACTATGCATATGCTATCATTTTGGTTGCGGGGATCACGAGAAACTATGTGCGAATCATACTTAGTTACCCCTCCTATAAGGTATATGCATGAGCTGTGAATTTTTTGTACTACATCATTTTTGTGCAAGTATATTATTCTTAAAAACAACTAGCCAATGACACTACCATCACAAATCAATAAGTGCAGCTCCAACATCATAGCCACATGGGCCAAGAATTAACGTGTAGAGCACCAGTTCGTATATATTCAAGCACCCCATCCTATATTGATATCTTCATTTGCATGATCACACCTTAGATTTGCATCTGTTCAAAATACAAGATATCATTTGCATGATCACACCTTAGATTTGCATCTGTTCAAAATACAATACTATATGGGCGACAACTTTCAATTTGATTAGGCTATATATGTGATGGCGGGTTATTACCGCGGTACATGGGGTTGTGAATAATCCAAAATTCGATGTAGTAGTAGTGTAACATAAAACAATTGAAATCAATAATTTACTTATGCAATGAAGCTTTTGTTATAGATTTAGAACAGTGGAATGTCTCATTTAAGACAATCCAAAGGCAATGTGAATAATCCAAAATTCGATGTAGTAGTGTAACATAAAACGATTGAAATCAATAATTTACCCATGCAACGAAACTTTTGTTATAGATTTAGAACAGTGGAATGTCTCAATCCAAAGGTGAGCCAAATTCAAATTGATTTCAACTATGGCTATGGCTTTGCATTCAAGCTTTATTCTTTTTAAATAAGTACACACCAAGGGCATGCTAAAGAGGATGTTAGTAAAATTTGTTGTCAATATCATATGTCCTTGAAGGGGATAAAAGAGGACCAATTATGCTTAAAAGCAAATTGTGGGAAGCAAAAGGTCTAACACAAATTGAACAAAAATCATACATGTTATATACATGGAAAAAAAGGTGCCTTTGAGATTGCTTGGAGTTCTTCAAACCATTAGCTATATCTTGTAGCCTTTTTTTTTTTTTTTTTGCTAAAGATTTTATTTTGCAAGGAATGCTCTTTTCAAGAGTTTGTTTTAAGGAGACTAACATTATATATCCATGCTACTTTCGACCTTTTTTTTTTTTTATTTTGCCAAGAAACCAAGAATTACACACATATCATTGACAAATGTACTTAAAAGCACATGTGCTTCAATCTAGGGTTGTGAATGTTTGAAATCTACAATTTATGATATGACGTCTTGCTCTTAATGCATAACAATAGCATTTACAATGTGCAATAGTTTGAGCTATTTTAAAATTTTCCAGCGGAAGCCCTTGACCTTGGCCCAGGCACTTTCTAATAATCACATAAAAGCGACTTCTTTATTTTCTCATGCGAGTGGGGTTAGCATTTTTGTCCCTTGTTTAGTAGCTTCTTGCACATCCGGTTCCATGGTAATTTTAGCGTTATCTGGATTTAAACCCAATTTTGACGGCATTTTGCAAAAAGGACAAGTTCTATTGAATTATGGACTAGTAATTTGGTCTTAAAGCCGTCTTTGGACGAACATTACTAATTGATGAAACTTCGTGATCGAAATCTTGCTTTTACAATGTGCACATGCATTTTATACAAGTAGGAATCTTTCATCATTGGATGTACCACATTAAGGCGTCCGTAACCACGGGCGGTTGAAGTTCTCGTGGTCAGATAACTTAAAGGAGGGTCCTTATTTTTTGTACATTGGCGTGGCGTTTTGTTTGAGGTGAAGACAATGCCCCTACTTTTGCTAGAACCAACAAGGAGTTGCAATTCACAAAGATGTGTTGTTTTAATTTTGTTATCCACGAAACAAGCGATAAAAACACTATAAGTCGAAGATCGAACTCGTTTGATATGACCTTCTTGCCGTTGAAAAGGTCTTAGTCTCCTCTATCGCAAAAGCGGTGAAATTTTCTCATTTTATGAGCGGAAAAAGTTATTTCCATTATGGCAAAACACCTGCGCCTCCGGATGCATTGGCGTAATTTTCCCAATACGAGGGAGGCACTTGGGTAAATTTCCTTGGGAATTAGCTTCGTGCGGTTCAAGATCCTTGTGTTTCTAAACCACGGCTCTGCGAGGAAGGGTTGGCTTGCATTAGGTCAGCTTGCTCTTAGTGATCTCTTATGGTTCATCCTCTAATTCCACATGCATAGCATACAAAGACAAGTCGTGCCCCCCCTCCATTCGGGCCATGCAAGTGAATGCATGCATGTGTGGATGCTTTCGAGTGCATGGTGCACACTTGCATGGTATACCTATGTGAGCATCATCATTTGCATGCTAATCTAAACGCAAGTGGTGTCCATATAATGGCCTATTGCCATGGCGTGCTTAGTAGCGACAATGTGAGCGGATGGCATTGTTTCTCGCATTGCTTGCAGCCATGTTCGCCACCCTCTTGGTTCGGTTTCTTCTTCCGATGTGTTGGTATTGAGAGGCATGAGGCATTAGAGTTTGACTTCGTCGTTGGTGTGTGCTGGAAAGGTCTCATCCCTGTCGAGGGAATCCATGAGGCGTGAACAAAGCTGAGGAGAATTTTCGATCTCGAGAGTTTGGTTCAATCGCATCGAGGGAGAGCCAGCGAGGCGAGAGACATTTTGGAGATGCAATGGAGGCGAGGGAGAAGATATGAACATGGGAGGCAAGAAGACAATCTTGATGTTTTACCCACGAAGAAGATAGAGTCGGGCAAAGAAATGAGGAGCACTAAAGATTGATCAGCTCTCAAGAAGGGAAGATAGGGAGCGTGGGGAGCATTTGGGTTATGACATGATTAACCGACACGGTATGAGAGAAAAATGACCAGAGAGGATGGAGGAGCTAGTCTTTGGGGAGAGAGATGGCGGGGAGGGAATGGAAGGAGCGATTACTAGGGACTTTGAAAGTCGAAAGTGGAAAGGGACACTAGAAAGAGGTGAAGCGCCAAGATCGAGAGGAGGATGGGGCGATGCCCAAGCGAGCGAGAGAAGGAGAAGCGAATCTGAGCGAGGAGAGGAGGGCAAGAAGGATCGGCCCTTGCTAGTGGCATAGAAATTGCATTGTTCCATGGCATAGGGCCAAATGTAATAGAACAACGGATCATAATCACATAAAAGCGACTTCTTTTTTTTTTCTCATGCGATTGGGGTTCGCATTTGTCCTTTGTTTAGTAGCTTCTTGCACATCGGTTCCATGGCAATTTTAATGTTATCGGATTTAAACCCAATTTTCTGACGACGACTGCAAAAAGGACAAGTTCTATTGAATTATGGACTAGTAATTTGGTCTTAAAGTCGTCTTTGGGCCGAACATTACTAATTGATGAAACTTCGTGATCGAGAAATCTTGCTTTTACAATGTGCACATGCATTTTATACAAGTAGGAATCTTTCATCATTGGATGTACCACATTAAGGCGTCCGGCTTACACGGGCGGTTGAAGTTCTCGTGGTCAGATAACTTAAAGGAGGGTCCTTATTTTTTGTACATTGGCGTGGCGTTTTGTTTGAGGTAGACAATGCCCCTACTTTTGCTAGAACCAACAAGGAGTTGCAATTCACAAAGATGTGTTGTTTTAATTTTGTTATCCGCGAAACAAGCGATAAAAACACTATAAGTCGAAGATCAAACTCCGTTTGATATGACCCTTCTTGCCGTTGAAAGGTCTTAGTCTCCTCTATCGTAAAAGCGGTGAAATTTTTCTCATTTTATGAGCCAGAAAAAAGTTATTTCCATTATGGCAAAACACCTGCGCCTCGGATGCATTGGCGTAATTTTTTCCCAATCGGAGAGGCACTTGGGTAAATTTCCTTGGGAATTAGCTTCGTCGCGGTTCAAGATCCTTGTGTTTCTAAACCACAGCTCTGCGAGGAAGGGTTGGCTTGCATTAGGTCTGCTTGCTCTTAGTGATCTCTTATGGTTCATCCTCTAATTCCACATGCATAGCACAAAGACAAGTCGTGCCCCCCCCTCCATTCGGCCATGCAAGTGAATGCATGCATGTGTGGATGCTTTCGAGTGCATGGTGCACACTTGCATGGTATACCTATGTGAGCATCATCATTTGCATGCTAATCTAAACCGCAAGTGGTGTCCATATAATGGCCTATTGCCATGGCGTGCTTAGTAGCGACAATGTGAGCGGATGGCATTGTTTTCGCATTGCTTGCAGCCATGTTCGCCACCCTCTTGGTTCGGTTTCTTCTTCGATGTGTTGGTATTGAGAGGCCGCGAGGCATTAGAGTTTGACTTCGTCGTTGGTGTGTCGGAAAGGTCTCATCCCTGTCGAGGGAATCCATGAGGCGTGAACAAAGCGAGGAGGGTACTTTTCGATCTCGAGAGTTTGGTTCAATCGCATCGGGGGAGCCAGCGAGGCGAGAGACATTTGGAGATGCAATGGAGGCGAGGAGAAGATATGAACATGGGAGGCAAAGAAGACAATCTTGATGTTTTGCCCACGAAGAAGATAGAGTCGAGGCAAAAGAAATGAGGAGCACTATGAGATTGATCAGCTCTCAAGAAGGGAAGATAGGGAGCGTGGGAGCATTTGGGTTATGACATGATTATCTACACGGTATGAGAGAGAGAGAAATGACCCATAAGAGAGGATGGAAGGAGCTAGTCTTTGGGGAGAGAGATGGCGGGGAGGGAATGGAAGGCATTTTACTAGGGACTTTGAAAGTCGAGAAGTGGAAAGGGACACTAGAAGAGGTGAGCCAAGATCGAGGAGGAGGATGGGGCGTGAAGCGGCGAGAGAGAAGGGGGAGGCGAATCTGACGAGGAGAGGAGGGCAAGAAGGATCGGCCCTTGCTAGTGGCATAAATTGCATTGTTCCATGGCATAGGGCCAAATGTAATAGAACAACGGATCATAATCACATAAAAGCGACTTCTTTATTTTCTCATGCGATTGGGGTTCGCATTTGTCCTTTGTTTAGTAGCTTCTTGCACATCGGTTCCATGGTAATTTTAATGTTATCACGGATTTAAACCCAATTTTCACGACGACGCAAAAAGGACAAGTTCTATTGAATTATGGACTAGTAATTTGGTCTTAAAAAGTCGTCTTTTGAACGAACATTACTAATTGATGAAACTTCGTGATCGAGAAATCTTGCTTTTACAATGTGCACATGCATTTTATACAAGTAGGAATCTTTCATCATTGGATGTACCACATTAAGGCGTCCAAAACTTACGGGCGGATTGAAGTTCTCGTGGTCAGATAACTTAAAGGAGGGTCCTTATTTTTGTACATTGGCGTGGCGTTTTGTTTGAGGTAGACAATGCCCCTACTTTTGCTAGAACCAACAAGGAGTTGCAATTCACAAAAGATGTGTTGTTTTAATTTTGTTATCCACGAAACAAGCGATAAAACACTATAAGTCGAAGATCAAACTCCGTTTGATATGACCTTCTTGCCGTTGAAAAGGTCTTAGTCTCCTCTATCGTAAAAAGCGGCGAAATTTTCTCATTTTATGAGCGGAAAAAGTTATTTCCATTATGGCAAAACACCTGCGCCTCCGGATGCATTGGCGTAATTTTCCCAATACGGAGAGGCACTTGGGTAAATTTCCTTGGGAATTAGCTCGTCGTGCGGTTCAAGATCACCGTGTTTCTAAACCACAGCTCTGTGAGGAAGGGTTGGCTTGCATTAGGTCTGCTTGCTCTTAGTGATCTCTTATGGTTCATCCTCTAATTCCACATGCATAGCGCAAAAGACAAGTCGTGCCCCCCTCCATTCGCGCCATGCAAGTGAATGCATGCATGTGTGGATGCTTTCGAGTGCATGGTGCACACTTGCATGGTATACCTATGTGAGCATCATCATTTGCATGCTAATCTAAACCGCAAAAGTGGTGTCCATATAATGGCCTATTGCCATGGCGTGCTTAGTAGCGACAAGATGAGCGGATGGCATTGTTTCTCGCATTGCTTGCAGCCATGTTCGCCACCCTCTTGGTTCCGGTTTCTTCTTCCGATGTGTTGGTATTGAGAGGCATGAGGCATTAGAGTTCGACTTCGTCGTTGGTGTGTAACGGAAAGGTCATCCCCGCCGAGGAATCCATGAGCGTGAACAAAGCGAGGAGAATTTTCGATCTCGAGTTTGGTTCAATCGCATCGGGGAGAGCCAGCGAGGCGAGACATTTTGGAGATGCAATGGAGGCGAGGAAGATATGAACATGGGAGGCAAGAAGACAATCTTGATGTTTTGCCGCGAAGAAGAAGATAGAAGTCGGGGCAAAGAAATGAGGGAGCACTATGAGATTGATCAGCTCTCAAGAAGGGGAAGATAGGAGCATTAGGGGAACATTTGGGTTATGACATGATTGCCGACACAGGAGAGAAGAAATGACCCGGAAGAGGATGGAAGGAGCTAGTCTGGGGGGAGAGATGGCGGGAGGGAATGGAAGGAGCCAGTACTAGGGACTTTGAAAGTCGAAAGTGGAAAGGGACACTAGAAGAGGTGAGCGCCAAAGATCGAGAGGAGGATGGGACGTGAAGCCCGCCGAGAGGAAGGAAGCGAATCTGAGCGAGGGAGAGGAGGGCAAGAAGGATGCGGCCCTTGCTAGTGGCATAGAAATTGCATTGTTCCATGGCATAGGGCCAAATGTAATAGAACAACGGATCATAATCACATAAAACGACTTCTTTATTTTCTCATGCAGTGGGGTTCGCATTTGTCCTTTGTTTAGTAGCTTCTTGCACATCGGTTCCATGGTAATTTTAACGTTATCTGGATTTAAACCCAATTTTACGACGACTGCAAAAAAGGACAAGTTCTATTGAATTATGGACTAGTAATTTGGTCTTAAAGTCGTCTTTGGACGAACATTACTAATTGATGAAACTCGTGATCCAGAAATCTTGCTTTTACAATGTGCACATGCATTTTATACAAGTAGGAATCTTTCATCATTGGATGTACCACATTAAGGCGTCCGGTAATTACGGGCAGTTGAAGTTCTCGTGGTCGATAACTTAAAGGAGGGTCCTTATTTTTGTACATTGGCGTGGCGTTTTGTTTTGAGGTAGACAATGCCCCTACTTTTTGCTAGAACCAACAAGGAGTTGCAATTCACAAAGATGTGTTGTTTTAATTTTGTTATCCACGAAACAAACGATAAAAACACTATAAGTCGAAGATCCAAACTCCGTTTGATATGACCTTACTGCCGTTGAAAAGGTCTTAGTCTCCTCTATCTGTAAAACGGGCGAAATTTTCTCATTTTATGAGCGAGGAAAAAGTTATTTCCATTATGGCAAAACACCTGCCTCGGATGCATTGGCGTAATTTTTCCCAATCTGGAGGCACTTGGGTAAATTTCCTTGGGAATTGCTTCGTGCGGTTCAAGATCTTTGTGTTTCTAAACCCGGCTCACTGCGAGGAAGGGTTGGCTTGCATTAGGTCTGCTTGCTCTTAGTGATCTCTTATGGTTCATCCTCTAATTCCACATGCATAGCGCACAAAGACAAGTCGTGCCCCCCTCCATTCGCGCCATGCAAGTGAATGCATGCATGTGTGGATGCTTTCGAGTGCATGGTGCACACTTGCATGGTATACCTATGTGAGCATCATCATTTGCATGCTAATCTAAACGCCAAGTGGTGTCCATATAATGGCCTATTGCCATGGCGTGCTTAGTAGCGACAAGATGAGCGGATGGCATTGTTTCTCGCATTGCTTGCAGCCATGTTAAGCCACCCTCTTGGTTCGGTTTCTTCTTCCGATGTGTTGGTATTGAGAGGCCGCGAGGCATTAGAGTTTGACTTCGTCGTTGGTGTGTGCGGAAGGTCTCATCCCACTGCCGAGGGGAATCCCGGGCGTGAACAAACGAGGAGAATTTTCGATCTCGAGAGTTTGGTTCAATCGCATCGAGGGAGAGCCAGCCGGCGAGAGACATTTTGGAGATGCAATGGAGGCGAGGAGAAGATATGAACATGGGAGGCAAGAAGACAATCTTGATGTTTTGCCACGAAGAGAAGATAGAGTCGGGCAAAGAAATGAGGAGCACTATGAGATTGATCAGCTCTCAAGAAGGGAAGATAGGGAGCGTGGGGAGCATTTGGGTTATGACATGATTATCGACACCCGGTATGAGAGAGAGAAATGACCGAGAGAGGATGGAGAGGAGCTAGTCTTTGGGGGAGAGATGGCGGGGAGGGAATGGAGAGGGCGATTACTAGGGACTTTGAAAGTCGAGAAGTGGAAAGGGACACTAGAAGGTGAGCGCCCAAGATCGAGAGAGGAGGATGGGGCGTGAAGCCCAGGCGAGAGAAGGGAGAGCGAATCTGAGCCGCGAGGAGAGGAGGGCAAGAAGGATCACGGCCCTTGCTAGTGGCATAGAAATTGCATTGTTCCATGGCATAGGGCCAAATGTAATAGAACAACGGATCATAATCACATAAAAGCGACTTCTTTATTTTCTCATGCGATTGGGGTTCGCATTTGTCCTTTGTTTAGTAGCTTCTTGCACATCGGTTCCATGGTAATTTTAATGTTATCGGATTTAAACCCAATTTTACGACGGCGCAAAAAAGGACAAGTTCTATTGAATTATGGACTAGTAATTTGGTCTTAAAAGTCGTCTTTGAATGAACATTACTAATTGATGAAACTTCGTGATCGAAATCTTGCTTTTACAATGTGCACATGCATTTTATACAAGTAGGAATCTTTCATCATTGGATGTACCACATTAAGGCGTCCGGCTTACGGGCGAGTTGAAGTTCTCGTGGTCGATAACTTAAAGGAGGGTCCTTATTTTTGTACATTGGCGTGGCGTTTTGTTTGAGGTAGACAATGCCCCTACTTTTGCTAGAACCAACAAGGAGTTGCAATTCACAAAGATGTGTTGTTTTAATTTTGTTATCCGCGAAACAAGCGATAAAAACACTATAAGTCGAAGATCAAACTCGTTTGATATGACTTCTTGCCGTTGAAAAGGTCTTAGTCTCCTCTATCTGTAAAACGGGCGAAATTTTCTCATTTTATGAGCCAGAAAAAAGTTATTTCCATTATGGCAAAACACCTCGCCTCGGATGCGTTCGCGTAATTTTCCCAATACGGAGAGGCACTTGGGTAAATTTCCTTCGGAATTAGCTCGTGCGGTTCAAGATCACTGTGTTTCTAAACCACGGCTATTTTGAGGAAGGGTTGGCTTGCATTAGGTCTGCTTGCTCTTAGTGATCTCTTATGGTTCATCCTCTAATTCCACATGCATAGCGCACAAAGACAAGTCGTGCCCCCCTCCATTCGGCGCCATGCAAGTGAATGCATGCATGTGGATGCTTTCGAGTGCATGGTGCACACTTGCATGGTATACCTATGTGAGCATCATCATTTGCATGCTAATCTAAACCGCAAGTGGTGTCCATATAATGGCCTATTGCCATGGCGTGCTTAGTAGCGACAATGTGAGCCGGATGGCATTGTTTCTCGCATTGCTTGCAGCCATGTTCGCCACCCTCTTGGTTCCGGTTTCTTCTTCCGATGTGTTGGTATTGAGAGAATCTTTGAGGCATTAGAGTTTGACTTCGTCGTTGGTGTGTCTGGAAAGGTCTCATCCCCTGTCCCGGGGAATCCTCTGACGTGAACAAACCGAGGAGGGTACTTTCGATCTCGAGAGTTTGGTTCAATCGCATCCAGGGAGAGCCAGCGAGGCGAGAGACATTTTGGAGATGCAATGGAGGCGAGGAGAAGATATGAACATGGGAGGCAAGAAGACAATCTTGATGTTTTGCCACGAAGAGAAGATAGAGTCAGGCAAAGAAATGAGGGAGCACTATGAGATTGATCAGCTCTCAAGAAGGGAAGATAGGGAGCGTGGGGAGCATTTGGGTTATGACATGATTGTCGACACCAGTATGAGAGAGAGAAATGACCGGAGAGGATGGAGAGGAGCTAGTCTTTGGGGAGAGAGATGGCGGGGAGGGAATGGAGAGGAGCGATTACTAGGGACTTTGAAAGTCGAGAAGTGGAAAGGGACACTAGAAGAGGTGAGCGCCAAGATCGGAGAGGAGGATGGGGCGTGAAGCCAGCGAGGAGAAGGGAGGAGCGAATCTGAGCGAGGAGAGGGAGGGCAAGAAGGATCGGCCCTTGCTAGTGGCATAGAAATTGCATTGTTCCATGGCATAGGGCCAAATGTAATAGAACAACGGATCATAATCATAAAAGCGACTTCTTTATTTTCTCATGCAATTGGGGTTCGCATTTGTCCTTTGTTTAGTAGCTTCTTGCACATCGGTTCCATGGCAATTTTAATGTTATCCGGATTTAAACCCAATTTTACGGCAGCCATTTTGCAAAAAGGACAAGTTCTATTGAATTATGGACTAGTAATTTGGTCTTAAAAGTCGTCTTTGGACCCGAACATTACTAATTGATGAAACTTCGTGATCCGAAATCTTGCTTTTACAATGTGCACATGCATTTTATACAAGTAGGAATCTTTCATCATTGGATGTACCACATTAAGGCGTCCGGCTTACGGGCGGTTGAAGTTCTCGTGGTCCGATAACTTAAAGGAGGGTCCTTATTTTTGTACATTGGCGTGGCGTTTTTGTTTGAGGTAGACAATGCCCCTACTTTTGCTAGAACCAACAAGGAGTTGCAATTCACAAAGATGTGTTGTTTTAATTTTGTTATCCACGAAACAAACGATAAAAACACTATAAGTCGAAGATCCAAACTCCGTTTGATATGACCTTACTGCCGTTGAAAAGGTCTTAGTCTCCTCTATCTGTAAAACGGGCGAAATTTTCTCATTTTATGAGCCAGAAAAAAGTTATTTCCATTATGGCAAAACACCTCGCCTCGGATGCATTCGCGTAATTTTCCCAATACGTAGAGGCACTTGGGTAAATTTCCTTGGGAATTAGCTCGTGCGGTTCAAGATCACTGTGTTTCTAAACCCTGGCTACGCGAGGAAGGGTTGGCTTGCATTAGGTCTGCTTGCTCTTAGTGATCTCTTATGGTTCATCCTCTAATTCCACATGCATAACGCACAAAGACAAGTCGTGCCCCCCCTCCATTCGTGGATGCTCGAGTGCATGGTGCACACTTGCATGGTATACCTATGTGAGCATCATCATTTGCATGCTAATCTAAACGCGCAAGTGGTGTCCATATAATGGCCTATTGCCATGGCGTGCTTGGTAGCGACAAGATGAGCGGATGGCATTGTTTCTCGCATTGCTTGCAGCCATGTTCGCCACCCTCTTGGTTCCAGTTTCTTCTTCCGATGTGTTGGTATTGAGAGGCCGCGAGGCATTAGAGTCTGACTCGTCGTTGGTGTGTCTGGAAAGGTCTCGTCCCCTGTCGAGGGAATCCCGCAGACGTGAACAAACTGAGGAGGGTACTCGATCTCGAGAGTTTGGTTCAATCGCATCCAGGGAGAGCCAACGAGGCGAGAGACATTTTGGAGATGCAATGGAGGCGAGGAGAAGATATGAACATGGGAGGCAAGAAGACAATCTTGATGTTTTGCCACGAAGAGAAGATAGAGTCAGGCAAAGAAATGAGGAGCACTATGAGATTGATCAGCTCTCAAGAAGGGAAGATAGGGAACGTGGGGAGCATTTGGGTTATGACATGATTATGCGACACCGGTAGAGAGAGAGAGAAATGACGAGAGAGGATGGAGAGGAGCTAGTCTTTGGGGAGAGAGATGGCGAGGAGGGAATGGAGAGGAGCGATTACTAGGGACTTTGAAAGTCGAGAAGTGGAAAGGGACACTAGAAGAGGTGAATGCCAAGATCCAGAGAGGAGGATGGGACGGGAAGCCCGACGAGAGAGAAGGGAGAGCGAATCTGACGCGAGGAGAGGGGGCAAGAAGGATGCGGCCCTTGCTAGTGGCATAGAAATTGCATTGTTCCATGGCATAGGGCCAAATGTAATAGAACAACGGATCATAATCACATAAAACGACTTCTTTATTTTCTCATGCAGTGGGGTTCGCATTTGTCCTTTGTTTAGTAGCTTCTTGCACATCGGTTCCATGGCAATTTTAATGTTATCTGGATTTAAACCCAATTTTACGACGACTGCAAAAAAGGACAAGTTCTATTGAATTATGGACTAGTAATTTGGTCTTAAAGTCGTCTTTGGACGAACATTACTAATTGATGAAACTCGTGATCCGAAATCTTGCTTTTACAATGTGCACATGCATTTTATACAAGTAGGAATCTTTCATCATTGGATGTACCACATTAAGACGTCCGGCGCTTCTGGACAGTTGAAGTTCTCGTGGTCCGATAACTTAAAGGAGGGTCCTTATTTTTGTACATTGGCGTGACGTTTTGTTTGAGGTAGACAATGCCCCTACTTTTTGCTAGAACCAACAAGGAGTTGCAATTCACAAAGATGTGTTGTTTTAATTTTGTTATCCACGAAACAAGCGATAAAAAAACACTATAAGTCGAAGATCCAAACTCCGTTTGATATGACCTTACTGCCGTTGAAAAGGTCTTAGTCTCCTCTATATCGTAAAAGCGGCGAGAAATTTTCTCATTTTATGAGCCAGAAAAAGTTATTTCCATTATGGCAAAACACCTCGCCCTCCGGATGCATTCGCGTAATTTTCCCAATACGGAGAGGCACTTGGGTAAATTTCCTTGGGAATTAGCTCGTGCGGTTCAAGATCACTGTGTTTCTAAACCCTGGCTACGCGAGGAAGGGTTGGCTTGCATTAGGTCGGCTTGCTCTTAGTGATCTCTTATGGTTCATCCTCTAATTCCACATGCATAACGCACAAAGACAAGTCGTGCCCCCCTCCATTCCGGCGCCATGCAAGTGAATGCATGCATGTGTGGATGCTCGAGTGCATGGTGCACACTTGCATGGTATACCTATGTGAGCATCATCATTTGCATGCTAATCTAAACCGCAAGTGGTGTCCATATAATGGCCTATTGCCATGACGTGCTTGGTAGCGACAATGTGAGCCAGA
The DNA here is from genome assembly GCA_021234155.1 of Isoetes taiwanensis. NCBI lineage: Eukaryota > Viridiplantae > Streptophyta > Lycopodiopsida > Isoetales > Isoetaceae > Isoetes > Isoetes taiwanensis. The sequence continues at coordinate 75,618 of JAJEKV010000557.1, forward strand.
TGGCATTGTTTCTCGCATTGCTTGCAGCCATGTTCGCCACCCTCTTGGTTCCAGTTTCTTCTTCCGATGTGTTGGTATTGAGAGGCCGCGAGGCATTAGAGTTTGACTCGTCGTTGGTGTGTCTGGAAAGGTCTCATCCCCTGTCGAGGGAATCCCGCAGACGTGAACAAACTGAGGAGGGTACTCGATCTCGAGAGTTTGGTTCAATCGCATCCAGGGAGAGCCAACGAGGCGAGAGACATTTTGGAGATGCAATGGAGACGAGGAGAAGATATGAACATGGGAGGCAAGAAGACAATCTTGATGTTTTGCCACGAAGAGAAGATAGAGTCAGGCAAAGAAATGAGGAGCACTATGAGATTGATCAGCTCTCAAGAAGGGAAGATAGGGAACGTGGGGAGCATTTGGGTTATGACATGATTGTCGACACCAGGCGCAGAGAGAGAAATGACCAGAGAGGATGGAGAGGAGCTAGTGCTGGGGAGAGAGATGGCAGGAGGGAATGGAGAGGAGCCAGTACTAGGGACTTTGAAAGTCGAGAAGTGGAAAGGGACACTAGAAGAGGTGAACGCCAAGATCCAGAGAGGAGGATGGGACGTGAAGCCGACGAGAGAAGGGAGAGCGAATACGAACGCGAGGAGAGGAGGGCAAGAAGGATGCGGCCCTTGCTAGTGGCATAGAAATTGCATTGTTCCATGGCATAGGGCCAAATGTAATAGAACAACGGATCATAATCACATAAAACGACTTCTTTATTTTCTCATGCAGTGGGGTTCGCATTTGTCCTTTGTTTAGTAGCTTCTTGCACATCGGTTCCATGGCAATTTTAATGTTATCTGGATTTAAACCCAATTTTACGACGACTGCAAAAAAGGACAAGTTCTATTGAATTATGGACTAGTAATTTGGTCTTAAAGTCGTCTTTGGACGAACATTACTAATTGATGAAACTCGTGATCCAGAAATCTTGCTTTTACAATGTGCACATGCATTTTATACAAGTAGGAATCTTTCATCATTGGATGTACCACATTAAGACGTCCGGCGCTTCTGGACAGTTGAAGTTCTCGTGGTCCGATAACTTAAAGGAGGGTCCTTATTTTTGTACATTGGCGTGACGTTTTGTTTGAGGTAGACAATGCCCCTACTTTTTGCTAGAACCAACAAGGAGTTGCAATTCACAAAGATGTGTTGTTTTAATTTTGTTATCCACGAAACAAACGATAAAAACACTATAAGTCGAAGATCCAAACTCCGTTTGATATGACCTTACTGCCGTTGAAAAGGTCTTAGTCTCCTCTATCTGTAAAACGGGCGAAATTTTCTCATTTTATGAGCCAGAAAAAAGTTATTTCCATTATGGCAAAACACCTCGCCTCGGATGCATTCGCGTAATTTTCCCAATACGGAGAGGCACTTGGGTAAATTTCCTTGGGAATTAGCTCGTGCGGTTCAAGATCACTGTGTTTCTAAACCCTGGCTACGCGAGGAAGGGTTGGCTTGCATTAGGTCAGCTTGCTCTTAGTGATCTCTTATGGTTCATCCTCTAATTCCACATGCATAACGCACAAAGACAAGTCGTGCCCCCTCCATTCCGGCGCCATGCAAGTGAATGCATGCATGTGTGGATGCTCGAGTGCATGGTGCACACTTGCATGGTATACCTATGTGAGCATCATCATTTGCATGCTAATCTAAACCGCAAGTGGTGTCCATATAATGGCCTATTGCCATGACGTGCTTGGTAGCGACAATGTGAGCCAGATGGCATTGTTTCTCGCATTGCTTGCAGCCATGTTCGCCACCCTCTTGGTTCCAGTTTCTTCTTCCGATGTGTTGGTATTGAGAGGCCGCGAGGCATTAGAGTTTGACTTCGTCGTTGGTGTGTAATGCGAAAGGTCTCATCCCCCGTCGAGGAATCCCATGACGTGAACAAACCGAGGAGGGTACTCGATCTCGAGAGTTTGGTTCAATCGCATCGAGGAGAGCCAACGAGGCGAGAGACATTTTGGAGATGCAATGGAGGCGAGGGAGAAGATATGAACATGGGAGGCAAGAAGACAATCTTGATGTTTTGCCACGAAGAGAAGATAGAGTCAGGCAAAGAAATGAGGAGCACTATGAGATTGATCAGCTCTCAAGAAGGGAAGATAGGGAACGTGGGGAGCATTTGGGTTATGACATGATTGTCGACACCAGCAGAGAGAGAAAATGACGAGAGAGGATGGAGAGGAGCTAGTCTTTGGGGAGAGAGATGGCAGGGAGGGAATGGAGAGGAGCCGGTACTAGGGACTTTGAAAGTCGAGAAGTGGAAAGGGACACTAGAAGAGGTGAACGCCAAGATCGGAGAGGAGGATGGGGCGAAGCCGAGAGAGAAGGGAGAGCGAATACGAACGCGAGGAGAGGAGGGCAAGAAGGATGCGGCCCTTGCTAGTGGCATAGAAATTGCATTGTTCCATGGCATAGGGCCAAATGTAATAGAACAACGGATCATAATCACATAAAACGACTTCTTTATTTTCTCATGCGATTGGGGTTGCATTTGTCCTTTGTTTAGTAGCTTCTTGCACATCGGTTCCATGGCAATTTTAATGTTATACGGATTTAAACCCAATTTTCTGACGGACCGCAAAAAGGACAAGTTCTATTGAATTATGGACCAGTAATTTGGTCTAAAAGTCGTCTCTGGACGAACATTACTAATTGATGAAACTCGTGATCCATAAATCTTGCCTTTACAATGTGCACATGCATCAAGTAGGAATCTTTCATCATTGGATGTACCACATTAAGGGGTCCTTATTTTTGTACATTGGCGTGACGTTTTGTTTTGAGGTAGACAATGCCCCTACTTTTTGCTAGAACCAACAAGGAGTTGCAATTCACAAAGATGTGTTGTTTTAATTTTGTTATCCACGAAACAAACGATAAAAACACTATAAGTCGAAGATCCAAACTCCGTTTGATATGACCTTACTGCCGTTGAAAAGGTCTTAGTCTCCTCTATCTGTAAAACGGGCGAAATTTTCTCATTTTATGAGCCAGAAAAAAGTTATTTCCATTATGGCAAAACACCTCGCCTCGGATGCATTCGCGTAATTTTCCCAATACGGAGAGGCACTTGGGTAAATTTCCTTGGGAATTAGCTCGTGCGGTTCAAGATCACCGTGTTTCTAAACCCTGGCTACGCGAGGAAGGGTTGGCTTGCATTAGGTCTGCTTGCTCTTAGTGATCTCTTATGGTTCATCCTCTAATTCCACATGCATAACGCACAAAGACAAGTCGTGCCCCCCCTCCATTCCGGCGCCATGCAAGTGAATGCATGCATGTGTGGATGCTCGAGTGCATGGTGCACACTTGCATGGTATACCTATGTGAGCATCATCATTTGCATGCTAATCTAAAACCGCAAAGTGGTGTCCATATAATGGCCCTATTGCCATGGCGTGCTTGGTAGCGACAATGTGAGCGGATGGCATTGTTTCTCACATTGCTTGCAGCCATGTTCGCCACCCTCTTGGTTCCAGTTTCTTCTTCCGATGTGTTGGTATTGAGAGGCCGCGAGGCATTAGAGTTTGACTCGTCGTTGGTGTGTCTGGAAAGGTCTCATCCCCCTGCCGGGGAATCGCGCAGACGTGAACAAACCGAGGAGAATTTTCGATCTCGAGAGTTTGGTTCAATCGCATCGGGGAGAGCCAACGAGGCGAGAGACATTTTGGAGATGCAATGGAGACGAGGAGAAGATATGAACATGGGAGGCAAGAAGACAATCTTGATGTTTTGCCACCTAAGAGAAGATAGAGTCGAGCAAAGAAATGAGGAGCACTATGAGATTGATCAGCTCTCAAGAAGGGAAGATAGGGAACGTGGGGGAGCATTTGGGTTATGACATGATTATCGACACGGTAGCAGAGAGAGAAATGACCAGAGAGGATGGAGAGGAGCTAGTGCCGGGGAGAGATGGCGAGGAGGGAATGGAGAGGAGCCGGTACTAGGGACTTTGAAAGTCTAGAAGTGGAAAGGGACACTAGAAGAGGTGAACGCCAAGATCCGGAGAGGAGGATGGGGACGTGAAGCGACGAGAGAAGGGAGAGCGAATACGAACGCGAGGAGAGGAGGGCAAGAAGGATGCGGCCCTTGCTAGTGGCATAGAAATTGCATTGTTCCATGGCATAGGGCCAAATGTAATAGAACAACGGATCATAATCACATAAAACGACTTCTTTATTTTCTCATGCAGTGGGGTTCGCATTTGTCCTTTGTTTAGTAGCTTCTTGCACATCGGTTCCATGGCAATTTTAATGTTATCTGGATTTAAACCCAATTTTTTATGAATCGCAAAAAAGGACAAGTTCTATTGAATTATGGACTAGTAATTTGGTCTTAAAAGTCGTCTTTGACCGAACATTACTAATTGATGAAACTTCGTGATCAGAAATCTTGCTTTTACAATGTGCACATGCATTTTATACAAGTAGGAATCTTTCATCATTGGATGTACCACATTAAGACGTCCGGCGCTTCTGGACAGTTGAAGTTCTCGTGGTCCGATAACTTAAAGGAGGGTCCTTATTTTTGTACATTGGCGTGACGTTTTGTTTGAGGTAGACAATGCCCCTACTTTTTGCTAGAACCAACAAGGAGTTGCAATTCACAAAGATGTGTTGTTTTAATTTTGTTATCCACGAAACAAACGATAAAAACACTATAAGTCGAAGATCCAAACTCCGTTTGATATGACCTTACTGCCGTTGAAAAGGTCTTAGTCTCCTCTATCTGTAAAACGCCATTTTCCTGAATTGCAATTTATCTCAAATTTGTCTCTCTTTGCAGCAGTCAAATTTCTTGGATGAACATCAAGAACTTTTCCCCATTTTACGTGAACGGCACTGAATTTCATTGCCTATTGCCATTGCTAAACAAGATTTTTTAGCAGCCATACAATCTAGACTAGTTGATTGCTTCATGATATGGATTGAATCTCTGATATTATCTATTATGGTTGTTTTTGCTTCCAGATTCTTCAAGAGATCCCCAACTATCTCTTCCATAGCTTTATGTTCTAGTACATCAATCAATATTTCTCGTTTAACTGAGATTCATTGTTTTTGTTTGCCTCAAGAATGAATTGATTGTTTAACACTACTCTCCTTTTGTTGCACCACTTTATCCAACCCATCTTGACCTCCAATCTTCACCAATGCCTCATTAGCTTTTTTTGTTTTTTCTGCGTCTTTGTTTCTTAGGACGTTCTTGGCATTGTATCTCTTTTTTTCTCTTCTTGATATTCTTTATAGTATTGTCCACAATACTAGGATCATGACCGATTGATATATCATCGCATTCTCAAGATTGACACTAGAAATAGTTGCATGTTCTAAACCACAATCTAAAACTTCCCCGTGATTGAATTTCTTTTCAACAATGATCTCAAACTCACTCTAACAAATGGATCTTCATTCGGATGTTCCGATTTCTTCATCGCCATATCTAAGAATACATCTTTCCTCCATTTTTCAGAAATGTAAGCTAATGGAGACTTACCAAAATAATACTGAGCAAAAGAATGAGGAACAAACTCCCCCACGTTTTCCACCGCTTGAGCATTTGAAAAAAATTCCCTCCAAAGATTAATGAAGTGGTTGGTTATTATTAGAATTACTCATCTAAGTTCATCGGAAAAGGCATCAACGTAATCAATGTTATACAAATTCTCAAACCACAAATGCATTTCTTAAACCACAAATACAAGCTATACTTTTAAGCTATTTGGGGGGACATGGGGACACCAAAACTGATCCACTATGGCGTGAATCCACCCGCCTCTTCACTCATCTTGAACTTGTTGTTGCCAAGACTCTCCATATCAAATTTCACTTGTCTAATAAGGATTATTTGTACACACTAGCAACTGGCTTGTCCACTAATAACTCAAAGTGGAGTGCATCCAATCGCTTTGTAGTAGGGCTTTAAACTATGACTTCTCCCACACCAAATGCGTAACCCCATGAGTCTTCATATGCATCTAACAATGTATTTTTAGTCTCGCGTACACCTAAGAACATAAAAAGTCAACTCCTTCATCATCCTCCTGGATGCATTTACAAACAAAGTTATCTCCAACTTCTAGAAATGAATGAGGTATTCATTAGCCTCATCATCATCCTCTTCTTCATCCTCATCCTCATCTTCATCTTGAACCGCTTTTGTTGGCTGGATTGTTTTCTCAGAGATTTCTTCAACTTCAGTTCTGTTGTGGACCAAGCTCCCAATCGAAGCTTTGTTCATGCAATCATCCCATTTTCCATGAAAGCAAAAGGGATGTAAACAAGAGAGGCACCTGTGGGCAACTTTTGGTGATTTGTTTTGTCACATGGTCCGATGGAATGAAGTTTAGAGCTCCCACAAAGTGATCTCCATTCCCTCTTTTCAGATTTGTCTACATTTTCGTTCAATATGCCTGAAAAACCTCGCAATATAGAACGTAAAAATGTCACCTCAAATGAAGAAGAATGCAATGGGCGGGATTGAATTTACCTTCTTATATTTGGGTCCGTGGGTTGTTCATCATATACCAATTCATGAAATTCATTAACGCCTTTGGCACGCCCAATTTCCGTGAATCATACTTCAATTGTTCTCTTTGCCAAAATTCTTTTAGGATTGCACCTTGTCCATCATGTTCTCCTTTCCCATGAGAGCCGGCAAAAATTCCATTCATACTTCAATTCCTTCACTATTGACATAGTTCCTTCCTAAATACCAAAAGGTCTTGTTCCTTTGAACTGTGGCAGGTAAACCATCACTCCAAAATATGTTTGTTGTACAAAATATTTTGTACTCGAGCCGGGCCTCGCATGAACTTTCAAGCAATGTTGTACAAACTCACCGCTATGATCTCTATCATCCGAAAATATAAAAATGTACTTCCTTTATGATTCTCCTCTCATTACGGGCCGATGATCCGGTTGAAGTTGTCTTCCCTCTTTCTTTCTTTGCTTTTCCTTCTCTAGTTCCCTTCTCTCGCTTCCTTAGCTTCCATATCTTCTATCTCATCCCAGGTTGCATGTCTATATGTGATATGAACCAAAATTGATGTTCGATATCGGTGGTGCCGCTGGCAAGATTGTGCCTCTTTCTGAATTTTAAACCGTAATTTTCAGCAAAATCAATAATGGTGACAACCGCACCTTGAGGAAAAGTATCCAAGCACTTCTGAATTGCTTTGCCCCGCCAAGCAGTAAACATAATTGTGTGGGATGAATTGTACCGGTGTCTTTGAAGCATGTCAGCTGGAATTGGGGCTCTCTTTTCTTGTATGCAAGTCTAGTTACCTTTGTCTGGTTTTTTTCCCCGCCATTTTTTTCTTGGTGGTCTCCTTCATGTAACCAACCTCTTACTTGTTTTTTTGAAAACAAAGATCACCGTGAAGTTTGCAGCACAACACAACAATCACAAGCACAAAAAATCATTTAAGCACAAATGCCAAATACACTACCTTTTCAAACCGTTTCCACTCCACTTTGTAATCGGACTCCTCCTTCTCCTTTGGACATATTGGCAACTTTGCTTGTAATACCAATAACGAATTTGTTTGTAAGATGTTGCATCAATCATCTTAACAACTCAAAATAGAATGTTCAAACATCTTAACATTAAAAAAGAGTACCTTTTCAATCCACAATCCTTGCATGCCCACCGCAGACAATTATGTTTGTGCCACTCTTCATCTTCATCCTTAGGGCGGATCCTTTGCCTCCAAAAATCACTAGTGGATTTATAAACATGGTTCTTGGTCGCACAAAAGTTACCATCACCACAAACAAAGACAAGTACGCTTGCAATGTTTATGCACGCCATTTGGATCTGTTTCGATTTTGTTGAGTGCTTGCATCACATATTCAAAGTGCATGTGATATTGGCAACAACAAGTTTTCTCTTTCATTTAAGCCTCACAAATGATGGCTTCAGCAATTCAAATGTATACTGGGTAATCTTAATGTCATTATATTCCTTCTTGAAGTTCATGTAAAATTGCAAATCGCAAACAAAGAAGATCTATATAGAAACGTATATATGCAAAACGTAAGAAACATACTAAGCGGTGGAAATCACCCGAGATATTTCAAGCAGCTTGTATTGATGATCAATTTTATCGCCATCCGGCCAGAATAAACTTTCTCACATGCTTCCTCGTATGGTGAAACTCGTGGTGTTTTAAATCCCGAACTTGTAAACACAATTCCTAACCTCGCCAATCAATGCATCACACCTCTTTTTCCTTGAAAACATTGACCACGGACCACATTCTTGGGACGCCATTATTCTTCTTCCGGTTGCAAAGCAACAACAGATTTTCTAGATATATGAAGGAGACGCGGCATGCCAGATTGGTTGATGGATTTTTTTGATGAAGATACCATTTGCAAAGTAGACTTTCTTGCTTGCAATACATCCGTCTTCCTTAATTTCTTTTGTTCATTGAGTGTCTCCGAACATTTTTAATCACATTCTTCATGATCTTGCTTTGATCATGATCAACAAAATCCACTTCCAAAGGCAATTTCGCTTCACTCTCTTCACAAATCATGCACCACCATTGCTTTATCCCCTTCTTTCAAAGGTTTTGTGATTTCGTTGAAATAATCGTCCATTTTTTTGGACAATTCTTGAAGCCTTCAAGACTCGGGCCCTCGTTCAATTTCAGGGTGCAAGTTTTCTTTCTCTCTCTCCCTTTTCTCTTTGATTGCCTTGATTGCCTTCTTCTCTCGGCTTGAATTTCCGGAAAACTTTGAGTCTCTTTTTCCTCATCCAAATCGGGAAACCGATTGATCCATTGAGGATCGTGATGTACAGAGAATTTTGCAAGATGTAGAAAACCGTGGATCTACAAAGAACGGTTCGTTTGGAGAGGTACAAGTTGAATGATCATTCCATACACAAAAGAGTTCAAGAAACAGACCCGCCATCTCAAAACAGACCGCGCCCGGATCATTTCGAACCGAATTTGATTTTCTGAGCAGCCATGTCATCGATCCGAAGCAATTTGCTAAAAACGAACATCGCGGTTCCCTCTCCAAGCACCCCAAGCCTGAGCCGGATCAAGCACGAAAAGCAGAGCGTCCGGACGGGTGCTTTTGTACCCCAATATCTAACTTAGACCCATAATACCTTAATGGAGTTTCCATTAGCGAGTCTATTTCCAGCCTCAAGCTCCTTCCATTTAGTGAAAGCTCCAGCTCCACCATGATTTTCCTAATCCCTCTTATTATAGACCGAAGGAAGATTGAACGTAAAGTGAAAAGCAAGCGGGAAAGCAAGGAAGATTTATAGCCTAAAGATTTACAGCTGATCTTTCTGTTATTCTCAAATGCGCTCTTGTCCGCAGTTTTTACTTAAGCTTGAAGTTTACCCGATGTAAGGTCGGATTATAGCATATAAGGATCATTTAATCGCGCCTACCTGGCTCTTCTATATCCAATGCCCTGAATCGCTCAATTGATTTTTCGCATCCTACAGAGACATATATTACTCTAACACTCCCCACTTTAGCTTTTTTGAAGACCTAAAGCCTTCTCATATCCAACTTAATAGAGGTAGTCAGAAGGATGTATTGATCCTTGAATCAATTCCGGCCATATTTGTACTAGTAATGGTTTCAGCCGTTGTCGGGCATAAGTTGAGAGTCATTTGTAAACCTAGGAAGGAAGAAGGTTGAGGAGCTATAGGCGGTCCTTCATCATTGCAATACCTAGGAAGGAGGAAGATTGCAGAGTATAAGCGGTTGTTAATCATTAAAATATTCTAAGAAAAATTCTATATTAACGATGACCATGTGCTGAGATTCTTTTATGAGAAAGCAACAATATAGATGTTAGTGTATGTCTTATTGGCCAATTTTTTGGCAGTTTGAAAGAATGCAATTGAATAGAATGGTGCGCACAATAAATGAAGAATAACAATGGCAACAATTTTATTGTGGCAAGAAGTCCCAAAGATAAAGGCAACTTCAACCTCAGCTCACTCTTTATTCAAATAACATTTTTAAGATCAGCATTTTCTTTCTCTAAGGCATAAAAACATAGTGAGGTGATTGCGAAGCTCATGTAAAAAGAAAAAAATTGTTATGTTTGTTGTGCAATGGATTTGTTGTATATCCATGTTGTCATTATTCTTTATCCCCTTGTGTTCTATGTGTTTTTTTTTTTTTTTTTTTTTTTTGACATGAAGCGTGTTGAAGGGGTATTAAAGTTGCCTATAAAATATTTATATATAATATGCCCTTTTGTTTTATGGTGCATCCTTGCTCTATTGCTAGAGTTGTGTTGAAGGAATATTAAAATTGCCTATGAAATATTCATATATATGCCCTTTTATTTTATGGTGCATCCTTGCTCTATTGTTAGAGTCTGCACATTTAAAAATATAGAAATATGGGTCCTATAATTGTTGGAAACCTCTACATGAATTTCATGTACATGTCTGTAGTGTTTTGTAGTATGTTACATAGAAGTTAAATTTGCTAAGCTTGATGGACATGTGGTGTGGAACTTGTAAATGATAAGCCAATGATAAGAAAAGAGAACATTAATAATGCATATCATACATATCATACATATTACAACATATTACATCATTTGTTATTGCTTAACTCAGCTTTTCAAACTGCAGCAAATGCTAACCTGTTATGTTGAGAAGATTTATTGTCCCACGTCACTGGTAGACAATGCTGGTTCTATCTTCTCCAATTTGTAACAATAATCTGAATTTCGATAAAGTGGAAGCACTACCATAATTATTTCCATGGCTTTTTTACCATGGAGAAATGATGCTAACCTAACTCTAGATGTGGGCAGCTAGGGCATAGGGTTGCACCTCGATTTCTCTCATCAGCCTTCTTCAAAAATTCAATGAAAAACCAAGTAATTGTGGTGCCAATGCAAGGGAAGAAAGAAGATAGAACCATTCATTTTCTTTCTCATGCCAATAGCTTAGACAATAATTCGCAAGAATGGGCACATTGCGCTTAAACTTCTATATACATTGACCCGAAAAGAGAGATTCAAAATTTGAGGCATGCCGGACACAAAACCCGGCTTGTTGGTGCTAAGAGAAACATGTTTATCTCGCGGTTGAGTTTCCAACTACTTATAACAAATCATCACTTTCGCTCTCCAAATCTGCAAGGTAGTACACTCATTGTTATTGTTTGTCCACATAATAATAATTGATTTTGAATCGCCACATAAAAAGGAAAAATTGCCATCGATATTAACTCTAGAAAGAAACAGAGAAACAGAAAAGAACATACTAATTTTTTCACATGGAAGCCGATAGGGCTATACAAAGAGTAGGGTGGGATGGCATATTTACAAACCGAAGTTTGTCTTCATTTCCTTTGAAAAAGAAACCAACCACATAGCCAAAATCCAAAGATCCGAGAAAGAAAGTCGCCATGAATAAGATTTAAGGATAAACCTATAATTCTCTCAAAGGGCTCACACTTCCTTAGGCCCACCGCTATAAGCCACCCACAATAGATATCCAACATGCGTAAGCTTCAAATGTAATAAACGTTTCATTATCTCGGCAAGCTTCAACAAAACAACTGCTTATGCTATAATTGGATATGACTTACACAATTTTAATTTCCAATGGCACCAATGTTCAACTGAAAATACCAATAAAAATGACCAACGGCTCCAACTCAAGACCTTTCCCCAGAAGCACCAATGGCATTTTCGCTCAACTGGAAATACCAATATCAAGAACTCCTCGTGACCTATATAAACTTTAAAATGAAAGAAGATTTAATCATACCTTGATCAAGTTCGAATTAGCCAAATTCATCTTGCAAAATTATTAGATGCTTTTTGGCAAAGAACAATCCCTCAAGGCCTTTATTAGTCAAGAAAAACAACACTTACACCATCCGAATAGCGAGAGATGAAGCTACAGATATCGAAATAGAAGTGGTTCCGATTGAAGATTTGCTGCTTTATAACATAGATTTAGAGTAGAATGGGCAATTTCCAGCATCCACCAATCCATCTGAGCTCGCCAATTCAATATCATGTCGTTTGTTTGATGGAGGAACAACGGCATCCGCCAAAGCAGATCATACTTTTATCTAGCCCTGCTTGTCTACCCGTTTCTACCGGCCTCAGAAGTTCGATGTGACACATGAAAACGGGCCCGATATATCGTAAGTCGGGCCGGACATATGAGAAGCGTAAGCATCTTTGGTGCGAGAGGCATGGCACGTGGAACGGATCCGAACAGCAAGCTTCGAAGGTGCTATCGCCGCCTCTAGCTCGAAGGTGCCCTCGCTAACCCTAGCCAAAAAACCCTAGAATCTTACGTGGCGTCATCTCTTCCATTGATTTCATCAAATCTGGGCCGTCGAAAGTTTTAGGGTTTTATGCACGACATACACTAAAACTTTATAATAAAGGATGGATAGGAAGCGCAGAGCTTGTGCCCTCCCCAAATATAGAAGCCGCAGTCGTGAAAGAAAAAATTCGCTTGAAAATCATGCCGGAGATTGTACCCAGGAAAAAAGACTTGTGTACGTGTCACTCAAATATTAAGGTACAAAAGAATCGAATCTAAGGAGAATGATTTATATATGTGTGTGTAGATAAGTAGGAACAAAACGTTGAAAATAAATTGAATTGATTTCTATCTAGGGGAATAGATAGAAGTTGTGAGAGTGAATAGTGGATGCTAAACAGAAGATGTTTGTCATAGCAATACATAAGTCAATATGGTCTGTATTAGCATTGAACTTTGATCTGTGTTTGAAGGTCCAATGACAATTGGACGTACAATGGTAATTGTGAAATCCCCAACAAACTGTTGTATATTCATAAATCTATACATATATCTATCAAACAATATGTCCTTACAAATTTTGTTCGTGCCTCGTATGCTTACTCCAATCTCAAAAATTGTGTAATCTCAGATATTGTGTGTGGCTATATTAATGCTTTGCATATGTGAATGATGATATGCCCAGAAGATTCGACCAGAGAGAGCAAACTTCAAGAGAGAACTATTCACAGATAACCTTAGAAGAAGACAAAATGAGGAGAAACGTAGAATCCCTGTTTAAGCAAAAAAACTCCAGTTGAATCTGCTGCATCTTGCCCTATACCACCAACAGATATTGCTTACCCTGCAGCAAAGAAAACTTCCAGAATAGAATCTTCCAGAATCAAATGTCGCTTCTTATCAAGTTGTTGCAGGACACCAATTCTTCAGACACAATTCCTAGAAAGAGACTAAGCAAGTTCATTCAACCAAACTTCACAAATAAAAGAGGGATCATGAAAACAACATCTTACGAAAACCCTCCCATGCACCAGGTATCTTGAAGCAGCTATATGCTTGCATTGGAATGGAGGTATTCGATGAAAAACGTGTAAAAAATGGTAAAAGATAGTCATCAAATATACCTTTGCATAAATGATAGCGGTCTGTGCCCAGTAAGCTAACGTCATAAGCTGTCATATATTTACAGCAGGCAGAAACCTTGAGCAGAAGACTCCCTGTAGAATACACTTCTTGCAGACCTTCCCTGCCTTCTTCCCCATCCCCATATTTTCTGCCCTCTTCCGCATCTTAAATCCTTGACAATATTTTTACCTGGGCTCCAGAATATAAGCCAGCATGCCCAAAATTATGCATTCTCTTGCTTCTGCAGAAACAACATATTTTTTCGTAGCAAGTTCAAATCATCACTTGAAACATCAAAAAGGAAAAAGAAGAACAGAATACCTGGCCAATCTCGTAGAACAAAGAGGTGTTGAATGATGCAGCAGTGCCGAATGATGCAGCAGTATAATAGGCATTAGAAAATTTGTAGTAGATAGTGGCGATCCTCCAAACTGAACACCTGGGCTTTTAGCAACGACATAGAAGGAAGGTGCTTTACAAATAAAAACCTTGAGAAAACCATAAACGGTTGTATCGTTTGCTTCCCTCGCTTAAAACCCTAAGTACGGAATGTTTGCCTTGCTCTTGTTTGCAGAAGCGTTGCATTCTGCAATATCAGCCACAAATAAAAATGGATGAAAGGTGAACCTTCTTCCAGAACGTTTATATTAAGAACAGACAGAATCTCGGCGGAGCTCAGAGTGCCATAGCCAAATGAAAGAGTCTGTGATTTCAAATCCGATGAATGGACTAAAATAATCCCGCATGCGGGAGATGGAACGCCGCATGCGTCTGCACTGCGGCATTCCATGCACGAAGTCCAACGCCTTACCATTTTAAAAAAGAAGATAATGCAAATGCTTTGGACCTTGAAATCCATCACATGGATGTGAACACTACTTTCTTAAATGCTAAACTTGATGAAGAGATATTTATGCAGCAAGCAAAGGGTTTTGAACAAAAGGGGAATGTAGTATGGAAGCTTAAACGAGCTGTTTATGGGCTCAAACAGTCACCAAGGCAATGGTATTTATGCATGGATAACTTCTTGAAGGAGCAAGGATTTGTTAAACTTCAAAATGAAGGTAATTTGTATGTTTACAAGGAGAAGGTAAATTTCTGCTTTATTGCCTTGTATGTTGATGACTGCATAATGGTTGCAAACAATTTGGAATGCTTAAACTTTCGCAAAACAGTGCTAAGTAGCAGATTTCAAATGACAGACCTAGGGTTGTTGCAAAAATTTCTTGGTATTGAAGTGCACAGGAATCGAGAGCAAAGAAGAATAACTTTGACACAAAGATATAACATACAAGGTATATTGGAAAAATTTGGAATGGTTAAGCGCAAAAGGTCTAAAAACTCCACTAGTAGTAGACCAGATATAGCATATAGTGTTAACCTACTTAGTAGGTTTGGAAACAATTATGGAAAACAGCATTGGCTTGCTGCCAAAAGGGTATTAAGGTTTTTAAAGGGAACTTGCAATGAAGGTTTAACCTTCACAAATACAAATTTGGAATTAACTGCATATTCAGATGCAGATTGGGGTGGAGATTTGGACACAAGAGAATCTACCTCTGGATATATCTTGCAGATTGGTGGAAGCACAGTGTCTTGGAGAAGCAAAAAACAAGGTTGCATAGCCATGTCAACTGCTGAAGCTGAATATAATGCAGCCTCATTAGCCAGTAGAGAAGTTGTTTGGGTTAGAAGATTGTTGAGTGAAATAGGAGCAGTTCAAGATAAGCCTACCACGTTGTTTATTGATAATGTTAGTTGTATAGCCATAGCTAAAAACCCTGTGCTACACGAAAGGACAAAGCATATTGAGCTTCAAGTACATTTTATCAGAGATATGAATATAAAAATTACTGTGGAATACAAAAATACAGAAGACCAAACTGCAGACATTTTTACTAAAGTATTACCAGCATACAGGTTCTTGAAGTTACAGGTGAATATTGGAATTAATGGTACAAAACCAGATGGAGTAAGTGCAGTAAAAGTCAAGGAAGCAGAAAAATACAATCACAAGTCAGTACAGTTTGATATAACAGCGTAAGTTCATATCAGAATATGAATATGTGACATTAAGGGGAATGTTGCAAATATGTAATGTCAGTATATTCATGCTTAAGGGAAAGATCTTCAGCATATTCATATCTTAGAGGAAGATCTAAAAGGGTAGTCTTAACCCTAATGTTTAAATATCATTGAGGCCTTAACCATATAGAAATATGACCTTATTTTAGTCGGTTATGTTTCATAAGGATAAGGTATTGCAAAAATTAGAATGAACAGTGCTGGACCAATGAGATAATTCCATTGTTGAATCGAGGAGACGGTCATGGCTTGACCGACTGCTACAGCTCCGGAAGACTTCCATATAACCAGGTTGAATGCAATGAACCAATTGAGCTGGTGTGATCCGTTTTATTGATCATGGTCGTGTGATCATTTGCAGTGTTGTTATTCCTCTTATAAGGCAAATGATGGTCGAGATATAGTCTATAGATAATTGCTCTTATGTCTTCAAATTTAGATGGTGTCAATGGTTTAAATTGAAGCATAAGACTATAGAGATAGAAGTTAAGTTGGTTGCCTAGTTCATTCATTAAGAAATGACGTTTTCCTTCGTTTCAACGAATAGAAGGAAAACGAGGTTCTAGGAATACGGAGGCAGTGGGCGCAGTTAGCAGTTAGTTAGCTCTTTTCCCTATTTATGTGCCTTTTCGTCATGTTCTCGCTCATCAGCTCTCTTGGAGCATCTCCTTTCCCCTTCTTCCTTCTCCCTACGGTTTGGCCGTAGACCGTCCTTCTATAGCACCCACGTCCTTGCCTCCGGTTCGACATATTCTGGCCTTTTGGTTGCCTTGGTCATTTTCCCCTGCTTTTCTGCATTTTTTTCCTTTTAGGTTTCCTTGAACCGCCCAAATTCGACCGGAGTTGTTGCTGGCTTGTCTGCACAGCTCCAGAGTCTCCTTCGGCATACTAGTGAAGGGAGTCTTGTTCCTTTCGATTTTGCACAAAAGGGAGTCTCGGTGTTTCTCGGTGCTTCTGAGTCTGGTGGTTGTTTCCGATCCATCTACACTTCCACGCTTCTTGTTATGGCCCCAAAAGCTGGTGGGTTAAAGTTCAGGAAGAGCCATGCATCTGAATCTTCTGAGCAGGTTCCAGCTTGGCTTAAAGCCATGGAAGACAAATTGGAGGTGAAGTTTGACGATCTGAGTGGCCTTCTGGAGAGCAGGTTGCTGGCTAAGATTGATGATCTGGGTCGCGCAAAAGCAGAAATTCTTGCGGCCCTGGAAACCAAGGTTTCATCTCTCCAGGAAGAAATTCAGCAGAAGAGCAAGAGAGCAAAAGCCCCTCTCTTAAAATTTCATGAAAATGTGAAAACCGTATGATTGTTTGAATGAGTTGGAAGACTGATTTCTTGATTTGGAGGCACTTGTAAAATACGGATCCCCGGATGCAACAGCCAAAGACATCATCATAGAGGTAACTCTTTGATTTGTAAAAGGAAAAAAATAATATGCATCAGGGATAGGAAAGGGCCAAGAATTGTAGAATTCTATGAAATGGGGGAGTTTGGCCTTTTCGATTTCAAGAACAGCCCAAGAATAGGGCTCGATGGACCTGTGGTGACTCTGTCATAACCCTTTTTAATATGTGTTGTCTGCTGTTTCCGTCTCTGTTTGCATTTAACCTATAAGTCGTATTTAATTAAAGTGGGACAAATCTCGAATTTTGGGACTCGGACTGAAAATGGGACAAAATTTTTTTCATTGAATCGTTGTTAGATCAGGGGGAGGGGAAGGGTAAGGGGAGAAGCCTGTTGATCAGGGGAAAGGGAAGGGAAAGGGGAAAGGGAAGGGAAAGGGGAGATGGAAGGGAGGGACTGAGGGAGGGAGGCAAAGGAGCAAGGGAGAGGAAGGAGGCAGGGGAGAGGTAGGAGAGGCAAGGGATAAGTTGGAAGAAGGGGAAGGGAAGGGGCGGGGGATGGAGGAGGGGGAAGGAGGGAGGGAGGGGAGGGAGAGAGAAGGAGGGAGGGAGGGAGGAGGGGGGCAGGGGGAGGGGAGAGAAGAGCAAAGGAGCAAAGGAGGAGAGGGAGGGGCAAAACGGGGCAAGGTCTCCGCCCTCCCCCCAAGTATTAATTATTAATGTATAATTAATAATTAATTAAACTAACTAAATAATTAATTAAATAATAAATTAAATTAATTTAATGACTAAGTTAAATAATAATCCTTAACATGGTAGTCACGGATGCATACAATCACAAGCATAGAGCCCAAATACCCAACCAAGCACCACAACTACCTAGGGCCGAAATACAACACAAACACACAAATCATAAGCTTCCATTCTACTTCGGTGAGTCTAGAATGAAGCATCTTTTCTAAAGCCTCGCCCTAAGCATCCATCCTTTTGATACTTCATTAATGGCTCGCCTGTGCTCAGTATTTTGGAGGCGTGCAAAGACTTAGCAATGGCAATTACATCAAGCGGCGGATATCAATGCTCGGAAAACGTCAACCGGCAAAGAAGGATCTGCGAAGATCATTAGGTAACATGCTTTACGCCATTCTGCGAGTGAGATATAGTCTCGCCAGACTGTTGTGCCGCTGTTGCAGGCATTTGGCAATCGCTATGGTCCCGCTCTCATTGATGCCCTTGTTGGTGGAAAGGTTGAGCTCCTTCAATACTCCTCCATGTGCATGCGATATATTTGGCTCCTTCATCCCCTATTCTTGTTGTCGGAAGAGACGGCTCCTCAAACTGGGTGTATTGGCTGCATAAGGATTCCCCAAGCAATTTTATTGTCCCCTTCATCTCCTATTCTTTCTGTCGTTTAAGATTAGCTTCAGCCTTGTATGCGGACTTTTGAGTGCTTTAGCCACCATTTTGCTCCCTCGCCCCCCGATGTTGTTGCCTTGTAGATCTAGATCCTCCAATCCTTTATTGGCGCCTCAGTAAAGCTTCGAGACCAATCTTGCTCCTTCGTCTCCTATTTCGCTTCCACTTTGCAACCATAACTCCCTCAACTTATTTTCGTGGACTTTGCATCGATTCGCCGAAAGAATCGCACCCTGTCTCCTCTATTTTGGTTTCACAAAAAAGTAGCTCTTGCAAGATACTGCCCTGGAGCTCAAATGGTGGCCCATGCCCTGGAGCTCTGTTTTGGCAGAGTCGCAGAAAAGCACAGGGGAAGATGGCGACGGAAAAAAATTGGACAGAGATGCAGGCCGGAAAGTGGAGGTGCTAGTTCTATCCGCAGAGCTTGATACTTCTCACAATCGGAGTTATGAGTATGGCATTTCTGAGCCAAGAGTGGTTCGCCGGAGCTGTGATTGGGCTTGGGACCTTAGGTATGAAGGTCAAGGAGGGAGGGCGGTGAGTGGGTAGTGGAGCTTCCACTATGGAGCCGATGATTCCACGATTCCGGTGGGTAGTGGAGCTTCCGGCTATGGAGCTATCTCGCCTCGCTCTCGATTACGCATCAGAGGTAAATGCTCAATCGGGCTCATCCTTCAAATTGAGGGCCGTCCCTCCCTCCCCTTCGTAATCTCTTCCCTCGCCAGAATCACTCCTGGGCCGCCCCTCCGTCCCAATTCCGCCCAGATCCGCCGGAGCTGATTTGAACTGCGTTTTTTCCGCCTGCTGCTCCCATTGACGTGCCCAGCAGAATCTCCCTTCTCTTCATTGCTTCATGATCGTAGCCTCTTCCCTTCTGAAGCTTTAGCTATGGCCAAGGATTGAGTGCCTGCAATGCTTTTGGAGAAGTCAATCTATGCTAACGAAGGAGAAACAGGCGAGAATAACAAAGATTTGGTGGTGTGGATGGCTATGGCATCTTCTTCCGGAAACAAAGAGTTCAAGTGGTACAAAGATATTCGTCTCAAAGGTATGTACCAAATTTTAAATTTCAAGCATGGGCGGGAAAAAATGGCGGGGTATAGAAAAAAAGCGGGGTAAAAAAATACGTTGAAAAAACAAGTATAAAATTAATGTTAATATATAATTTGACGATTATTTATACATCCCCCAATTTCTCTTTTTATACATGTGCAGGAGGTGCTTCTACATATTCCATCACTTAGAGCCATGTGGGAACTGGAGCCAGTTTGAACCTTTAGGACATTGTCCTAAATCTCTTTTTTTTTCAAAGGTATGTACAAAATCCCCCCTCCCCCTCTTTTTTAAATTTCAAATTTCGAATTTATCTAAGGCCAACGCGTATGGATTAAAATGTATCTATGTGTCTAGACTAGTAGAAGGTCGTCAAACCAATGATTATACTAAGTATAAATTTAATCAAAAATATTGTTAGGCGATGTGTGTGCATATAAAGCATAAAAAACTGTATGGATCTAATGAAAAAATATAATGGAACCATGATTTTCTTAATACATTTATGTCATTTATGGACATTTATGTGCTAGTATGCTATACTATACTATATAACTATATATTGCTTTGTATGGAGCGTGTGCTAGTATGCTAATGCGTGTATTATGAAATTGTGGTAGTATAAAGTACTAATGTGTGCTAATTAGGGTGTGCTAGAATAAAAATGCTAATGTGTGCTAGTATAAAAACAATTGTTAAATATTAATGTGTGCTAAATACTAATGTGCTGTGAGAAAAACAATAAACTATGGTGTGATAGAATAATAAACTATGGTGGAAAATTAGATGGATATATAGATAAAATGATGCTCCGCAAAAATAATCTTTGGCCCTTGAAATTGCCTTTTTTTTTACTCACGCTTTTTTCGACTCAGCGAGTCGAGAAAGGCCCTAAACCCGCGTTTTTAAGCTTTGAGGCTTTGAGTCGAGAAAGGCCCGACCCCTAAAAACTGCGTTTTTTTGAGCTTTGAGCTTTTCTCAACTCGCGAAGTCGAGAAAGGCCTTCTGACCCCTAAAACCTGCGTTTTTTGCTCCCATTTTGCCTTTCGACGACTAAAAGTCGAGAAAGGCCCCTCGACCCCTAAAACCTCGTTTTTCGCTTTATTGGCTTTTTCGACTCATGAAGTCGAGAAAGGCCTTCGACCCTAAAACCTGCGTTTTGCCGCTTTCTCGACCTTTCGAGTCGAAAGGAAATGACCCCTAAAAACTGCGTTTTTTAAACTTCCGCTGCCTTTCTCGACTCATGCAGTCGAAAGGCTCTTATTCAAGCCTGTATTTTCCCAAAATGGCCCTAAGAACTGTGTTTTATTTTAATTTTTTTGCCTGTAGCATCACTTGACTAACTTGATTTTGTCTTTTGCAGTCCTTATCTCCACCAGATAGTACATGCTTGGGAGCAATGAAAAGACCAGTTCATTGAAGAAAGATGCCGAGAAGAGGGTGGTGACATCAGTTGGACATACAAGCACGTGGCCTATGAAGGAACTCCTCATACCAATTTTTATCGTATGTAAGTTGCTCCGTGACTTGGACAGAGCTCCACGCGCCGTTTGCACTAGGTGGTTCATGTGTGAAGAGGGTGTAATCATTGTGATAATACGACCATTATGGTCGCTTCACCCACTGTAATATATATTGTAATGAGCCCATTTATAAATATAAGGTATCTCAAAACTAGTATTTTTTGGTGATTAAGTAAACAATTTGCTTAATTTTTGTTGGAATTTGTGATCTCTTGTCTACCCACCTAAGAAAATAGAGCCAAAATGTCTTGGTAAAGGAATTCACCCTCACGTGAAAAACTCTTATTTTCAATGACAAATAAGCCCCAAAATAGGGACTCGACTCGCTATCCAAGAAAACTGGGAGAAAGCTTGGATGCACAAGAATGCACAAAAATTGAATTAAGGGCGGTTTTGAAGCCTGGGGTGCTCCTTTTTGTGTAAAATGACAGAGTTCCGAAAAAAAGTGGGAATGGAATGAGTCCCACTTTAATTAAATACGACTTCTATGTAAGAGCTTCCAGTGTTCCGGTATCTCAGATTTGCGGGGGATTTAACCCTGTTGTTTTGGGAGTCTGCCCAAAATGGGGCTTTAAGAATCTGTTCTTTTGTTTCATGGCCTTCTTGTGGTTGGAAGGAATAAACTTGTCTCTGTTTCAGTGCTTTAAGGAGCAGAGTTTCAGGAGGAAGGCTCCTCTTATTAATACCTTATTTTCTGGAATAGTTAAGGGGTGAAAGCATGCTAGGGTGTACCATCTAAAGTACTTTTTAGGGAGTGCAAAACTACCGAGAAAAGTACCCAGCATTGGGTACTGGGAACTTGCATAAATGAGTCAACAACTACAAATCCAAGAGTTGATTCATGCATTTTAGCCTCTAATAGGATTGTTATCCTCTTAATACTACAGATTGACATGTTCTTGGCATTTATTTTGAGAAATTCTTATTGATTTTAATTGAAAGAAAAATAGAAAGTACCAGTTTTAAAAGTACCTAGTGCAGGTACTTTTGAGGGTTCCAAAAGTGGTACACCGTAGCATGCTTTCACCCTAAGCTTGTTTCTTATTGTCTCTGTTTCAGTGCTTTAAGGAGCAGAGTTTCGGGAAGAAGGCTCCTCTTATTAATACATTATTGTCTGGAATAGTTGAATTTGTTTCTTAATGATTTCTCTGCTTCATCCTGGCAATCTCGGGTTTTTAATTCCCAGGAGTGTTAAAGTTGTTTGAGCTTTCAGAAATTATTGGTGTTCCTTGGTTTTCTCAGGGTTCCCATGATTATGTTTTGGTTATTCAAATTCTGATCGGGTATTATAGTTTGTTTCTACTCATTGATTGATCCCATGATAGCTATTCTCAGGAAAAGGCCAAGACATTCCTGTGTTTGGTGGTCTCTGCATAAGTCGTTTGCCTGGCATCTGTGTTCTTTCGTGACCTGATCCATTTTAATTGACCTGTTTCATGGAGTGCCCTGTTCTGTAGACTCGGACTCAGATTCAGCCCTGATTTTGCGACCTTGGAGAGATTTTTAGCCCTGTTTTTAGCTGGAGCATGCCGTTTCTTCAGGTCCTGGCCGCAGATCCTCGCCTCACCTGCCTGCTCCGGTTGCCCCGCCATGCCACTGTCGACATGTTCTTGCCCCTTCTCACATCGGCCGCCTTGCTCTGTCGCCTTGCATCTCAGACCTTGCCGCCTGCTCTGCCGCCCATCTGTGAACGAAACTGGCCTTTTTTGTTTGGGGTTATTTTAAGTTTTTTCTTGGACTTATCTGAGTTTGCTAGGATTGGTCGAGATTATCCTATTTCTTTTCATAACATTCACATTACACATTACTTCATGCCACATATACTTCATACCACTTAAGCTAGCATAACTTATTAACGTGTATCATACAACCCTTAATTAAGGTGTTACTATTAATTATTTTTCAATTCTATGTTTTGCTAGCTAAGGTGTTATTTTCTTAACCCATAACTAAGGTTTCCATGTTAAGCCTCCTTGGACTTAGAGTTTTTCTTAAAGTTGCTAAGACGAAGCAATAGTTGCTTACCATGGTTGGTGCACTTTGGAAATTGTTTAAGATCTGGTAGGTGCATAATATGTGATCTTACAGCGGGATGTTATGTCACTCAGCTGCTAGGCTTCTTATATTTTATGTGTGCAGCCACTGTCTCTTTGCCCTCCTCGATGGTTTTTATATTACTCCTGCCTCTTCTTCAGCATTCTTGTCCATGGCTACCCGTAGTATTCCTAGAAATGACGTTTTCCTTCGTTTCAACGAATAGAAGGAAAACGAGGTTCTAGGAATACGGAGGCAGATGGCAGTTAGCAGTTAGTTAGCTCTTTTCCCTATTTATGTGCCTTTTCGTCATGTTCTCGTTCATCAGCTCTCTTGGAGCATCTCCTTTTCCCTTCTTCCTTCTCCCTACGGTTTGCCCCCAATCCTTCTCC
Source organism: Isoetes taiwanensis (assembly GCA_021234155.1). Taxonomy (NCBI): domain Eukaryota; kingdom Viridiplantae; phylum Streptophyta; class Lycopodiopsida; order Isoetales; family Isoetaceae; genus Isoetes; species Isoetes taiwanensis. The sequence goes on from JAJEKV010000557.1 coordinate 98,917, forward strand.
TGTTTTTATGACTTGTTTGCAAACTTACACTTTGTTGGAGGCCTTGTGCCTAGTTGGAGGCCTAGTGCCTGGCGGGGCCTTTGTGCCTGGTTGAGGCCGGTGTGCTTTGTTGGGGCCTTGGTGCCTGGTTGAGGCCGGTGTGCCTAACGGAAGGCTTGGTTCCTAGTCGGAAGCCTTGGTGGCTGGATGGCCTTGGTGGCCTTTGGTTTGTCTTTTTTGTGTGCAGGGTTTAGCGTGGCTGTTTGGAGGAGGGCTTTGGATTCGGAGCACAAGATGAAGATCAATGGGGAAGACAATTCAAACATGTTTCGTCTTTGGCAATTTCTTTGTTGTATTGTATTTTCACCCAATAAGGCTGGTAAGCATGAGGGTACAAGATCTATTATGTTTTTGGTCCTAGTATCGGTTAGTGATCCCATTATTGTCAGGGTTTTTCCTCGAAAACCCGAAAGGGCGAGGTTTTTTAATCCCGGCCATAATGGTTTCACTAGCTCGCTATCTGTATGTACTTGTTTTGGTTATCAAGGAGATGCCCATCAGCCAGCATATTCATTCATTAAGAAGTGATTTTTCATTAAATCTTGATCAATATTTTCTAACAAATTGAAGGTAGAATACTATAGCCAGGATTTCCATGTTCAGCCGGTTTACATGAGGTAGTCGGTCGGATCTCGGGGTTTTCGGTCGGTAAACTAGTAGGCGGCCCGCCTACCGGTTTACCGGCCGGAAACCCCGAGATCCGGCCGGTTACCTAGCACGTAACCTGCATGCAACGTCCTTTTGCTTACTGTTTGCATAAGAACAACAAAATAGGAAGCCCAAGCTGTCATTTCAACGAACAAAAACTAATCTCAAATCACGGAATGAACTATCAAATCAGACAAGGACCAGTTCAGCCAGTAAAGATGACCCTGAGGCAAAGGCGACTGATCTTCTACAATCCTTTTAAAATAGGTCTTGATTCTATCAATTTGCTTCAGATTTAATGTTTCATATCGCATTTTTTGTATCAGAACCATCAGTTTTTGGAGCCAGAACTATAGATCGTGATTTGAAGCTCTTCTCTTCTGCCAACTGCGTCTTCAAAGTTGTTATTCAAGAAACATAGATGTAGTTCCAGAGTAGAAAATGCTAATCCTGGACACCAAAACGCTCACCCTAAACTAACACTCCGGAACCATGCTGTTCAACTTCCAAAGTCTATATATAAATAATGGATGTCTAACTTTTCTAAATGGATAACTAGCAATTGTGAAATCTCCACCATGTACTCAATATCTACAAAACACAGAGATTTTGCTAACTGGTATTGAAACTAAGTAAAAGTATGCAAAAGATGAAGACAAAGGAAGTAATCCCAAAAGAACAATAAGCACAATTTCATTAAAATGAGAAATTTTGTGATTCCAATTAGGAACGAAATTATGTTTTAGTCCATTTTATGACCAATTTTTGAGCAATTATGGCGCCATTAAGCTAAATAATGTATCTAAAGTGCCATTTCTTGGCGCCATTATAAATACTGACAGTGCAGATAATGGAGCTAAAGAAACATTAGATTAAAAAATCAGTAAAGTTTGTATATCCATAGATTTGTATATTCATAAATTTGCCATACCAAGCTAGGACTTGGAAGAGAGAGTCTATAAACAAAAGTATTATTGTACAATTTACATTTCCATTTCTGGAGAGAATTCAGTTTACTCAGCAGGATCAGGTTCCTTAGCTCCAGTGCCATAGCTGGATGAAGCGCACATAGAATCTCCTTGAACAGTCTCAAACCCTGTGGCAATGAAATCAGAATCATTTAGAATGTCCATATTGAACTCAATATTCTTGATCACATCATAGTCAACATCGGGTTCCTCTTCAGGTATCACATGACTTGATTGATCTACAACTTCTTCAACAACAACGCCTTGTTTCTCTGTCACAGGACTGCAGCGATGATAGGAACCTATGTTTTGCCGTGGCGCCATTGGCTTGGTAGATGGCTTCTCCGTGGGTGTCAATACACCCAATCACATTTGGTAGATTGCTTCTCCATGGGTGTCAATACACCCAATGCACATGCAAATGGCGCCATTTGCATGTGCATTGGGTGTATTGACACCCATGGAGAAGCAATCTACCAAGCAAATGGCACCATGGCGCCATTTGCATGTGCATTGGGTGTATTGACACCCATAGAGAAGCCATTTGCTCATTAGGACAATTTTGAACAATATTTTGGCAAATGTCGCCATGACGCCATTTGCCAGAGACGAGACGCTATTAGACCACATGTATTACACAATTCAGGTCCCTAAAGTGAGCTAAAAGACATCCAAATGGTGCAGTGGCGCCATCTGCAACAAAACACACTAAAGAAACTTTCAAGGAGAACATACCTGATCCTGGCAGGGTGCTAGACGCTGTCTCCACAACTTCCAAGCCTCCGGATTTACCAATTTTGCCTTGATTTTTGGCCTAAAACTGGAGTTCTACGTGGAGCTGTAAGGCGCTGAGCGCTAGAGAATAGGCGCCATAAAAGGCCAAAAAAGTGGTCACAAATGGAGGGGACAAGGCACTGGGCGCTAGGCGCTGGCGGCTAGGGTTAAGGCGTTGGCGGCTAGAATTTCTTGCGAATAGCAAATGAGGTCCGGCAAAAGCAATGAGACATAACTATGGAAACCTGTTGAAACTTTGGAATTTGAAATTTTGGCAGCAGACGCTCTGCGGTCCTGCAAGCGGCCAACTAGGGGCCCGTGGCGGTCCAGCCGCCCATGGCGGCCCAGCCGCCAGCAGCCGTTGACGGGCCATCTCTGCGTCCAGCGGGCCAAATTTCAAATTCAAGTATTTCCCGCCCTTCCGCCCACCCGCCCACGTTTGAACATAAAATTCAAAAATCCCGCCCGTAATTTGAAATTTGAACTTGTCGCCTGTGCAAATTTGAATTGCCCGCTTTAAATTTAAAAATTGTCGCTTAATTTCAAAACTCTTATTTTAAGATATTATTTAGCATTTAAAGCTCCATCTCTGTCGCCGATTGTCATCTTAAGGCGACCATAGTATGATGCAGATGTTTCCATGCACGGTTTAGGCGTTTTTGAATCCGCATGCTTGTTTTAGCTGCCGCTCGCATAAGGCACGCGGCTTTTCTCGGGCGCCTAGGCAGAAACTTTGCAAGGCGCCTGCGTGCTGTCAGGCGCTTTCTTCTTGGCGCTCACAGAAATCCTTGGTGAAGCTTCATGCAACTATAGGCGATTTCAGTTCTCAGTGACTCCCAGTTATTCAAGGCGCATTGTGAACTCATATCTGCTGAGATCTACTTGTTTTTTTAGTTCCATCTACTACTCCAGTACAACATACCGCTATGAATCTATCTAATATCAAGTAAGTCCACTATTTCTAGTATGAATTGTGCTTTACTTCTGCCATGTATATACCGTGTTCTCCAAATGCTAAAATCCATACTGCTTCAACACAGTAAGAACCTTGGTTTCATTTGCAAAATTGGCATTGGTGCTCAGGTTATGCATGCCTGCTCCTATTGACCCATATACAGCAATCAGAGCAAGAATGCATAACATAAGCATCTCGTGTAGATTTTTTGATGGAGCTAAGGTCCAGTGTGTTGATAATCACTAGATATAATCACTACATGTCTTTCTCTTCTTTGATTACATTTTATACCAGCTGGTCATTTCAGTCCACGTGCACGGTAATCCTACAAGAAGAAGGCTTGGTCGAGAGGTATACATTTTGCACCAAAATGTGCAGTTGGAACAAATGGCGCCATGGCGCGATTTGGTCCAACTGTACACCATTTCGCACTGTAACCACGCCCCTAAAAAAAAGTACGAAAAAAAAGGGCACAGTGGTTACAATGCGAAATGCATGTATTCATTGGGCTGTGGACATGACAACCGTAGCCACGCCCTAAAAAGAAAGAAATAAAGTGTTGCATAATAGCCACAAAGACGAAAATGCATGTAACCATTGGTTATGGATATGGCAAATGCGCACTGTAACCACGCTCTTGAGATTGTTAATGAAATACAGATTTGAATCTACAACCTGTTCATTAGAAACCTAGAGTCTCAGGCCTCAACCCTAGTGGGTTTCCATGCTGGCATCGGGGTTGGGCCCTTAAGTGATCCCATCAAACCTCTAATGAATTTCGCACCGTAGCTACGGTGCAAAAACAACACTTCTATATTTTATGTTATACATAATTTCGCACCGTGCCTACGGTGTGAAAACAACACTTCCTTATTTTATGATATTCATATTTTCGCATCGTAGCTACTTTAATTTTTTATGTTACACTGAAAGCAAACCTTTCCAATCAATATACAATAGATCTCCAATTAATCGTCACTTATATTTATATTACATAGATTCATATACAGATGCAATATCTGAACCGAACCATGTCTTGACGTATCCTGCATTCAGTAGATTCAACTCCATCATGAAGTCGAGCACTCCAACCTTCAAGAAATAGACTATCTAAAAAACTATCCACCGACCGCTTCGGAATCTGTAAACATCTTGAATAAGGCAATGAACAAATCAATTTCTAAATTTGTCTTCACATGCCCGCAGTAAACCTCCCTTCTCCTTCAATGTCAGAACATTTTCTCGTGACAACTTACTCTCCGTGCTAGTAAGGCGTAAGTGGCATCCAGAGGCTCGCAGGTGTAGCTCGGACAGCCGGGCAATGGAAGCTCAATAAGCTTGATCTTTCGTGGAGAGTATTCATACCTCCGTAACCATATACCCCTTTTCGTGGAGCTGCACCGGTATGCTACCTTCGAACAACAAGGAGCCCATATCTTGGTGAAAGCAATGGAATACACTATCGTGAAGAGATCAGTATTCTACACATCGATATACACAAACTGAGAGAATAGGAATGAACTGGATAAGTAACTGAACTATTTTAGATATGAATTGCATAGAAGTACACTCTTACAATTTGCTTCTAACCGTGGGAATGTTCTTCGCTTGCTTATTTTTTCTTTTGCCATATTTGTTGGAGTGTATACATGACTCACTTGTACAAATATCTCTTTGCCTGATCGAAAACCGACCACCAAAGCCTTCCAATGTGCAGAAACATCACTTCTCCTGCATCTTTTGACTCGCTATTCACCTCGCATTCCAGGTTGGAGTGTAACAAAGCTCCGGTCGACACACTATTTAAGCTTTCAAAGTCATTTCCGATTATGATAGAGCTTATAGCCATCTAAAGTCACAGAATTCAAATTAGAATGTGGAGCGGAATCGAAATACTAGGAAAGGCTCGGTGATTTTACCTTGACCGAAGCTTTTTTGTGGTTGAAACTCACTTTGGCGCAGGTCGAAGCTATTCCCGAGCAAGTCGAAGTTCCCTTGGCGCGGACAATCGATCCAAGCAAACTTTGTTGAAGAAAAACCATCATTCAAAAAAATTGAGAATATGTCTTAATTTTGGTACTTTTTTCCGTCCGCGTTTTTTTTGTTTTTTATTCCCCGTCCGCCATTTTTTTTGTTTTTTCTCTCCATCCGCCTTTCTTGTTTTCGTTTTCAATTTTCAAATTTCAGATTCCTTGGTCCGTTTTCCCCCCTTTTTTTCGTCTCCTATTCTTTTGCTCCCTCTCCTTATTTTTCCCTCCTCTAAATTTCACCGTCCCTTTTTTTTACTCCCTCTTAGCTTTTAGTTGCTCGCCTTGATTTTTTATTTTGTGTTTCTTCGTTTCTCAACAAAGAGGTCCACGCCTCTTTTTACCATATCGGTAGGTTTTCCATAGGCTTTCCACATCGAAGCTTTTCCATTGTGGTTTTCCATCGAAGCTTTTCCAAATCGAATCAGAATGTGGAGCGCTTTGGAGCATCGCGGATGGAACACCGGGTGGATGAAGCACTTGGAGCCACAGCCCGACGCTAAACAATACAATACTGTTATCTCTTCCGATAACGCTAGGTATACTACCAATATCTATCTCTTCTAGATATTACTCGTTATTGCTAGGTAGACTCTAGGGATGGTAATAGTCCAGATTTTCGGAGAGAAGCCCTTGTAATTTTGACTTGATTCACGCTTTTCTTGTCGCAATACAAATTCGATGTTGAATCAGCCCAAAAATGCTCAAAATCACAATTATTGAAGGGGCTTTGGGATTGGGCATGATCTAACCACAACCGACCTACTTTGAAGTGTTACACCGCTAATTTCAAGATCAAATGAAATTTGCTCAATTTCGTGATGTTGCAAAGATTAAAATTTGCTCAATTTTGATGTTGCGGGGTTTTGTGAAGAGCCCATGGTTGAAATCGCTACCGGGCGATTTGATTTGAGGTGAGTGCCGAAAAAAAAAAAAAAAAAAATGAAAAGAACCGGGCGCCGATTTGAGGTTAGCCTATTCCTTATTTTTGTCATTTTTGGACATTTTAAGGACATTTGAGAGTGATTGTCCTTGTTAAATCGCACCAGCGCGATTTTGTATTTACTTTTTCCATAAAAAGTTGTTCTTTTAACTGTTTTGTAGGATGTTTTTGTTATTATTTTTTCTCTAAAACTGGTTTTTTTTAACTATTTTGTAGGACATTTTAAGTATTTTGGGCAGGATAAAATCGCATCAGGAGCATTATAAAGACTCTTCACGCTTTGTAAAATCGTCTGTTTTGACCATTTTGTAGGACATAAATTTTATTGTTTGTATAAATATTTGAGTTGAATTTGCATAAAAGCGCGATTTTCATTTCGAAAATAAGGACTTGCTTGCAGTTAGTTATTCAAATATACTTGTTATTTTACTCTACAAATTTCGCGGTTGCGGATAATTGTGTTTAAAATATGCAATTTTTTAGGTTTTTATGTTGCCAAAACATAAAATTTTTAGGTTAAATTCCATCGTATTTTACAAGTTTCATCAAATTCAACACATGGTTATATAGCTAAAATGGCCTATAATAAGCCTATTCGGCGCGATTTTGGACCAGACATAATCCCAATTTAATTGAATGATGGTTGAAAATACCTGAGCGGGAATTGAGGGCGGGAGCTAACGATCATAATTGCTACGTGTGTAATCTGACACCCGAAGCTAGAGGCACGGATATTACCGAAGCTACGTGCAGTTGACACCTGGAATGGCGAAACCAAGGCTCGGTTAAAAAACTCTGTACAAGCTCGGCTCCCCATTGGCCGCGAGCTTTTTGACGTGGCATCGAGTAAGGGCCCTTAATTGACCTCAAAAAAACTCTAATGGTAAGTTAACTGTTGTCGCACGTAGCCTGTTATCAACCTTGAGTATAAAATCATAAGCCAGCACTTGAGTTTTGTTCAGGTCAAGATTGTCCATGTGATTCTTATTCATACAAAAGGATCTGTATCCTTAGTGGCGTACCAGTGAACTTTCACTACTGAAGGGAGATTGTCTTTGAGTACAATGTCTTTAACCCGCACAATCCAGAAAGGATGCTCTTCGTCATCGTCAGTCGAAAGTACAGCTATAAGCATCCCCTTACTCAAATCTGCTAGTTTTTCTGGAGTTTGGCCTTGGTTCTTTTTCAAGGCACGTCTACTTCCGAGGTACATTACACGATCAGGTTCCTTGTTGACTTCAAGCCATGGAAACACGGAACCCTTTGCAATTCCTTGGTCCGCCTCAACAAGGGGATGAACTTGAGTACCAGCCAACAAAAGCAACTTCGGGGAGATCTTTGAGCGATTTAGTTACATCCCCGCATTATTGAAAAGAAATTCTCCCACCAGCCTTTGTCCTCCTAACTGAAGTACTTAAAACCTGACCTTATACTTTTCTCCATGCTGGTCAGTGAGACGAAGGGATTTTTGTCCTTGTTCTTTTCTGTGTAGTCTATGGCACTTTTCAGTGGCTGCTGAATAGCCCTTCTCATTACTTTAGTTTCAGGAACATATTTTAAATATTGTAGGCCTGCCTGCCAAGTTTGGGAGGTGACAAAGTACTTCCCTTGAAGTTGTGCTTTACGGCCCTTGAGAAAATTTTTACATGATGTTGAAATGTCAAATTATTCAACTTATGGATAGCGAGGACTCAGATCACCATGACGTTGGAAAACAAACTCACGAAAATCAAACGTCTCGCTAAGCACTTCGGACAACCGGAGTTGGATTGTAAGCTTGCTCAATCACACTCGCTGACAAGGAGTGTAGACAAAATGCCTTTTTTCCTTCAAGAACCGCACAAAAAAATCTGCTGAACATTTGGTCTATCTGATCATGGGTGTGGCCCACAAGTAAGAAACCAACCTTGACCTTTCGAAAGATACCCATCTCGACCAGCATTGCGCAATAAGCAAATAACACCTAGTTTTTGTCTTCTCTAGTAGTATTGTCTAACTGTATGTACAACACTAGAGGCAGCTTCTCCTTTGCCCGCAAAATCTTATTTAGTATTGTCACCGTGAGGTTAGGATCGCTGTGTATATTTGGATAGGTAAAAAATACTCTGCACTGTACAACACCATGAAATATCATCGCCCCAACCAAATGAAGCCTCAAAAAATCGGATTCATCTAAATCCTTTGGAACATTTACAAAATGGGGAAGTGACGTCTTCTTTTGATCCATGCCGTCTACCACCACAGACATATATTCGAGTGGCCTCTCCAAAGATTTCTTTCTATGTTTTGCTAGCTTCTTTCTCTCCAAGGCTTGAGCCTCTCTGTGAACTTGCAACTCTTGAGTTATCTGATCTGCAATTAAGGACATTAGTCAGTACCTTGAAGCAATAGTAAGGCTCCACAGAACTGCAGCTAAGCTTTTGTAGCCGTGCTATGCGCGCATAGGCAAAGCGTGTCAGTACCTTGAAGCAACAGTAAGGCTCCACAGAACTGCAAAAGCTTTTGTAGCCGTGCTATGCGCGCATAGGCAGAGCTACAGGGGGAAGGGGCGAAGCTACAAGATTGAAGAGACCTGCTGTGCGAGTACTACAAGATTGAAAAGACCTGCTATGCGCACATAGACAAACTCAAGACTAAATAGCCGTGCTATGCCCGCATAAGACAATGTCGGATTAGACGAAAGGGACGTACTTTTTTCTAGAATATCCTTTGACATTGATCATTTTTCCTTTAATGTGGAGCAGCTAGTACACACCGAAAATCTGTGCCTCTTCGGAATCCTAACAAGATTAAATTCTTGCTTCCACAACCTCAAGAAGTAGGAATAGGATATGAACTTCTGACTTGAACTCTGGAAAAGATTCGTGTACATGCTGTAGACTTCCTTCTTAGTAATACTGTACACAGGACTGTTTGGAAGTCGCTCACAGTTGGAGTCAAAGAAACCTACCAGCCAAGCTTTTGCTTCTAGGCAATACATACCGACAACTTTTTTTGGGTGTGAATAGTCATCAATGCACGGATTCCTGTCTAACCTTTTTTGCACTCTTGACATGCGACGACTTCCAATGGCATGCATTCTTTTAAAAGCAAGTTGGCACACTGTGTTGCTCGAAACATAGTATGAAAAAACGTCTCCAACTTCAGGCCTTACACTGTATGCCAAGTACAACTCTTGATCACCTTTCGGCATTGACAAAAACCGTTGTCTTATGTGCCTTAAAGACGAAAATGTAAAGGCCTGTAAGCATTTTTTCTGACAGCAATTCAGTCTCCTCAGCTTTCTCATGTAAGACAATCCCATCAATCGCTCGCGCGTAACAGTTCTAAAAGCTTTTACTGTGGGATCCCTCTTAAATCTTTTTGCACTGCTGTATGGGTTTTTCACTGCAGGACTTTTATTCTGAGCAGTGTCTGTGGTAGGTCTTTCAGGAGTGCAGAACTGCACGTCTTCAAACACGGGGTCATCAACCTTGTCGCCCTCAACGGAAGTTCCAGGTCTGTCAGCAAATAATGTTCTCGACTTTCTCTTCAGAACTTGAAGGTCTTCCTCAGAAGCCCTTTCTGTTAAAGAAGGGCCAGCAGCACGCAGCACACGTCTCTCCGCAGAATCTACAATATATTGCAACGATTCGTGTAGTTCCTGGAGAGGTGAAGAAGTATCAAAAATAGAGTGAGTACGTTGAGTAGGGGAAGAGGAGAAGATACTTCGTGATTGTGGCAGGGGGGAGGGTGTTTTAAAAATGGAAGAATGCTGTAAAACGTGTTTTGGAGATGGAGTTTGAAAAGAGGTAGACACACGCAGTAGGTGTAAAGGGGAGGGAGACGGTGTGGAGGAGGTAGCATCCGGGAGAAGCGTATCCAAGTCTTCTTCATCGTCACCTACTGGTGTGGGTGTGTTGTAACGACCACGAGTCAATATTGCCACATTAACAGGAGGAGTTGAAGTAAAAACGTCTTCGTCGTCGCTCTCCATTGCTGCACAAGGAAGAGTGACTTGTTTCAGCCAGTAAACCCTCTCCTTTCAAACCTGCAAGTCTACATGCCCATGCGCGCATAGAAGAGCAGTTACAAACGTAATATACACTAGTTGCCCATGCGCGCATAGACAGGGAAAAAATATGTCTATGTGCGCATACTTCAATACGAAAAGTAGATGCCACACAACCAAGAAACATTACAAAATATTAGACTTATCTCCACAAGCCAATGCCTGCAACCAAAACTAGATGTGTATGCAAGAATTCATAGACGAACAACAAAGTACGTAACACAATATAAATACGAAAACATATGGAGGCATTTGCACATACAGACGATACTCCAAGGCGCTCGACCTCCGCCTAAAATTTTGCTCTTCCGTTTCGAACTGTAGCATCTCCATAGAGTTTTGCATAGCATCGCCAAACATGTCAGGTGGAAGGTACGTAAACATCTCAGCCAGTAGCAGTTTACAGTACTTGTTAGAAATTTTATACCAAATGTTGCCCGTTTAGGGACTTTTTCTTAGAGTCCAAGATAGTTGATTTTAAGCTTTTTGGACATCCTGTTTGCCGAATTTCTTCTTGGGCATTAGCATTTAGTGTTTTTTTCTTTCATTGTCTATGCGCGCATAGGCATTCTGTCTTTTTTCTTATTATTGTTTTTGCACGCACAGGCATATTGTTTTTTCTCTTCTTGTATTGTCTATGCGCGCATAGGCACCAACATTTTTAGCAACCCTTGTCTATGCGCACATAGGCGTTTACCTTTTATCCTGCCATTGTCTATGCGCTCATAGGCAGAATGTTTTTTACTTGCTATTGTCTATGCGCGCATAGGCCTTTCCATTGTTAGATCTGCTTATGCTTGTACATTTTCTAGCTGTCTTCTAATATGCTTCTTCTGTCTTGTAGAACCAAGAAAAATCCTGAAGCAGGCTCCTCCCACAAGGCGGCCAAGAAGAGGAAGCCGACAAAGGATAAGAATCAACCAAAGGATGATGCACCTGCCAATACACCTTTCATGATCACTGAGGACGGTTCCTATTTTTGTAAGGACCAGCAGTGGCTACTTGTAAGAGGAACTGGTGAGAGCAAGAACAACGATTTTTTTGTACCTGTACATTTGTGACCGTTTTGGTAAAGAACCCCAAGACTTGGACAGGTTCAAGAGATGTGGCAGGTTAATAGATACCGAGCTCTTCGGTATGTTTTTTATTAACTGCACCACATCGACTAAGGGGGCTGAACATGTTTACTCGGTGGACCCCCATTTCTTTAAGCTCACCGCGTGCCTCCCGAGGACATGCGGTGGTTACATCCAGCCGTAATGAAAGCAAAAATTGTAAGTATTGTCTATGCGCGCAGAGCTTAAGAAACTAATGGAATGTTTCTTTGCAGGATCTTGTCACCATTTTGAAGGACCTGCTATTGTGCAAAGATCCTATTTTAACTTCTAGTGCCTCTGCTCCTAAATTATTGAAAGATGCAATGCCCTCTCAGACTAAAAATTTACCCTTTCCAAAGCAACGGGAGCTTAATTTGCAAGTGGTCGAGTATGAGGAAGAGGAGGAAGAAGTAGAGGAAATCGAAGAGGAGGATGTAGAGGAGGAAGAGGAGGAGCCACCTAAAAAAAAAGGTAAAAAAAATTATTACAAGGCTGGCCTGGTTACAACCACATCACCTCCTCTCAAAAAAGCTGCTAGGAAGGCCTTAAAGCAAGCTTTGCCGCCAGGACCGGCACCTAAGATAGCAAGCAAGGAGAAGGATATGGCAAGTAAGAAGCTCGAGGAAATCGAAGCTGAGATGTCACGCGTCCGCATCATGCATCTCTTTGGTAGATCGTGGTAAAGCTTGCACCTAAGGATGAGCAAGGTGTAAGACAACCGCAGTAACTAAAAATTTACAAAGGGCCACTTAACCGCACTCAAAGAAAGAATAAGAGATGACCGAATGCAAAGAATAGCTCCTCATATTTGTATAGTTGATCCCGCCCAAAGGTAAATGATAAGGAGCCGCTCGTTAAGGAAGAGGACGAGAACTACAAATACTATGTTTTAGGGGGCACCCATAGTTTCAAGGCAAGAAGGCAGCTTTACAAGGAAACAAAAGAGCACTGCTTTTCACAAATCTTTGCCTTTGTTTACGTGGGTGTCATCGACTCGTAAGCAAAGTCGCTTGCAATGAGCCACAACGTGGACAATGAGTATCGGATGAGTATGAGCTTCACGTGATAAAATTAAATTCATGCACAAGGAATATGAACTCTTCCGCTCAGAGCACCAAGGTGAGAAAGATATTAAGGAAGACCAGGCTCAGACTGGCCTTAAAAGAACAAAGGCGCCACCGAAAGTGCCGCCTAACTTCCACCACCTCGGATGCCGTGAGCATCTCTTATAAAATATGATAATTATTTTCAGTTAGCTTTCCGTCATGGACGTAAGTACTTTCTCTTGACCTTCGCCTTTGGCTATGCCCAAGATGGCTCTTAAATATTTTAACATGCTTGTTGTTTTCTATGTTAGGTCCGGGGAGCTACAAGAAAATTTTTTTGATATGTTCTCCGAGGGTACTTTTAAAACTAAAGGCAAGTCCCACGGATTCCAAGAGGAAAAAACTGATCCCCAGCAAAAGCAAAAGGATATGGGCATAATGGCCCGGGCGTGAAATGCAAGGCCTTAAAAATGTTGACAAAGTTTGTGAGGACCCGCAAAAGGTTGTTGATAAACAGCTTCACTCGAAGAGATGCAGAGAATTTAAGCAAGAAGCCTATATTACACACTCACATTTTTTCCAATGTTTGTTATTAACCTCTTGCAACGCTTTGCAGCAAAAAGATTGTGCACTCGCCAACAACAAGCTAATGGTTCACCTCAACCGCAAGCAAATCGGGAGAAGGTGCGGAATTATACCCCACGTGGTCCTCGCATCTAAAAAAAATAAATCAATACGCCACCAACTTTACCAACCGGTATGTCATTTGTTTCTCCTCCCCGCTACTTGAGTTAAGGTATTCGGTTTTGGCGAGTCGGCGCGCAAGATAGCATGGGAGTGAGGGACCTTTTGGTAGTTCGGCGCGCCGCATAGCACTACCACAAGGTCCCTCACTCCCATGCTATGCGCGCATAGAACAGGTGTGAGGGAGCTATCGTTTTGTTTCTTACAAATATTTTCGGCTTTCAGAAAAAGAAAGACCCCATGCCACCTGGATTTTTAAACATGGTCGCTAGCTAAGGAGGAGCGGTCGGCTGAAAAAGTCTCAAGAAGTCGAAAGCAGAGTTTGGCGGCCTTCTGAGTTTGAAAGATTTGATATGTTTGGCCAAAATTGTCTATATCAGGTGTATCGTGGGAATTGTGTCAAACTTGACCACACTTTGAGACCTGGCAACTATTCCTTGTGCATAGCTGACATACCTTACGGGTTTAAGTTGCCTGTCAGCCGTGGTGATGACTCCCCATTTACGTACGCCGAAGTTTGATTCTTTTTTTTTTGGGAGGTTTGTTAAGATAAACACCGCCCGCCTCGAGGATTGTCGCCTTCCACCCACTAACCAAGGCCGGTATGGTGCAAGCGGCTATGAAGACCCGCCGCAAGGCTGGTTACGAGGCTGCCATATGGTAAGTGTCTAGTTGTTTTCTCCATGCGGCATAGCTTAATACAAAAGTGTTTCCTTTCTTTGCGTGTAAAAAGACTAATATTAGGGGAGGTGGTGGTGCTAGACTTGTCAACGCAGGGCGCAGATTCACATAGGCTACCATAGCCGTGATTCCGGGCAGAGAAGCCAAATGCACTATAATACTACCGCATGGATTTTCGCAATGCTTTTCAATGCCCGCCAGTTTTTACAAAGCTTACGCACCGCCTTCACCGTGGACGATTGTCAATCCCTACCGTAAGCCTCGAGACTCATTAACACGCTTCGAGATGTTCTCGAACCCGAGATTGGGTCGCTGACGCTTTTTCGTGATCCGCACCACGCTAGCTTGTGCACTACGTATACCGCGAATCTGGGTGAGCCATTGACGCCGACGCGGATGCAGTAGCATACATCAAATCACGAGTCAGTTCCTTACACAGCTTGCCAGATGAAAAACAGGAACTTGGGATCAAGGATAAGGATGGTGTTCCGGCCTTCTCCTATTCAGAGCCTGTGCCTCCTCTTACCGGGAACATTGACGATCAAGCTGACTATGTTGAATTGATTCCCGTCGAAGATATAATTAAGGTCGCAGAGGATAAAAGTCCAGCCAAGTCTGAGGACAAACTACAAGCTACTAATCCTAAGTCTCCCCAAGGTTCTGAATCAGATGAGGAAGTACCTGCAAAGGATGTTCCCCTAGATATTTAAAAATCTGTGCAAAAATTTAAACATTTTATTCTATGTGCCGTATTTTAAATATAATATCTTATATTATAATGTTTTGGCATAAGTAGTGCATCGCGCCCTAATGTGGATGGTCAAGATTTTACCACAGGATCGGACGGTCTAAAAGTTTCATAGTTCTTATATTATAATGTTTTGGCGTAAGTAGTGCATTGCGCCCTAATGTGGACGATCAAGATTTTACCACGTGGATCGAACGGCCTAAAAGTTTCATAGTTCAACTAGCTATGGTTTCGTGGTTTGTGGCTCCACTCTTGCAATCCCCCGGGCCAAGTATCTCCAAAGAATGGACCACAGACGGAGTGATCGGGATTTAACCTAGCTCTTCAACGAGCTATTCCATCCAAAGAACAAATCTCCTAGATCGACCAGATTGCCCACGTGCACCCCGCAATCTATACCTAACTCCAATTCAGGTTCTAGCTGCGTGCATGCAAGGTTTCTACATTCCGAGATGTTTTAGGAGACGGTAAATAAATGACCCTTCTTGGTTGTAACTATAACTGGCTTCGCAGATCGACCTTAGGTGTTTGGTTTGGCGCTTGTTTCCCAAGAATGACGCCGAGGAAATGGAAAGCTAATGAAAAGATGATTTTACATTCAAAGATGTTGGCTCTGCTAACTCGAAATGCAAAGTTTGAGAAATATACAGACCAGGTGTACGCCACTACACAGATCTACGAGATTCCACCGCTGTAAAATACGTGGAACTGCTAGAGATAGAAATGAAGAGCCATATGTCTCCACAAGCTGAAATATGGAAAGACGGGACAAATATGTTTTTCTACAGGGGTGCTTTGTCAGTGCTAGAGATCATGTGCAGGCCATGATAGGAACTTTTTCTCCAGACCTGCGCTTTGCATGCATTTGTTGTTGGCTACGGCTCCCCATAAAAGTCATAAGCTTATGAGAAGAGATTATAGCCATGGCTGAGAAATCTGTTGTAAGTATCTATTCTTATTTTGTATTGATATTCTTGCTGTGCTTTATAGATGCTTGACGGAAGCTTTGATTCACTTTCCATCAGAAGGTATACCTCTATAAAAAGGCTGGGATTAGACAAGGAAGAATATGAATGTTTGACCGGATTTAAAGAGGATGACAAGCTGAGGATTCTTTCACCGGATGAGATTATGGGAGTATCACTCTAGCAACAAGAAGCATTACAACAAACAGATATGCTAGCGCCTTTATTTCTAGACAGGTTTTGTAAATCTATGCAACTAGGTTTCAATCCTCTTGCTACTTCTTTCAAGCTTTATGAATATGCTTTGTAATGTGTCTGTGCATTTTGGAAGGTCCTACTGCTTTGGATTCAGTTAAAGAATGAACAAGGTAAGTTTATTTTTGCATGTGCGTAAAATATTAGTTATTTGTTTATGCACGATGATTTCAATTTTGCAAATCAGGGTATAATAGAAGCTATTGTTCCTTTGCATGCCCGCTGCAACAAAAAGTCTAATATGTATGTCATATGCAAGCTGCAATATTGTTAGTAATAAGGATTTCATGAATGGAATTTGTACTATTGCAGGTGTTTTGGCCAGAGTGTGGTTGGCGCCAGCTTCCTTTAATAGATCTTATTACAGTAGCATCTATGAAGAAAGTATACAGGAAGGCAACACTTTGTGTTCACCCTAACAAGGTACAGAAGAAAGGTGCCACAGTTCAACAGAATTATGTTGCTTTGTTATTTCTTCTGTGTTTCTGGAAGATACTCATAATTGTTTTTGCAGGTATGGAAGGAACCGAGCTTTACCAAATAGGGCATATTCCACATGTACAGTTGCGTCATTATGATTTTCTGGATCTAAGTAGTGTTTGAAAAGGTTGCCAATGCATGTTGGAATCATTATTTGGGCTTTGTCACAAAACCCGTGGATTGTGTTGCAGAACAGTTCCAACCAGTGGCTTTTGGCTTCTCAAACTAGGTGCATATAAGCTCTTATCTCTCAAGAGGACTATTTAACTCGAGGATGATCATTTTGGCTCCAGAGAAAGCTTTGGGCCATGCCTTTGCTCACCCAACAAACATCTGTAGTTGGTTCATCATATTGCACAAATTATTAACATATCATTTATAGGCTACAAACTTCTTGAAAAATTGCTACTTGGAGTAGATCCAACAATCGATCAAGAATGGCATGAAGAATTTGAGTATTTGACACACATCCAGTTTCTCACAGTTGGTTCTTGGAGTTTTATCTCTTAATATTTCTTTGCTAGATTAAGCACATGTCAGGAGTCTCAGAATTGTGTTTTGTCTCTATGATAATGTGTTATTCATGGAATACTACTATTTAAATCCATTTTTTGCATCCATGATTGATTTCATGACAACACATGAGACGATATTAAAAATTTTGCATTAAAACTATAGCAAGAAGATTGGTTAAAATTGTTCATATATGCCAAAACAAAGCCAAACATTCAAACTTGATAAAACCCATAGTGCAAATTCAATGATAAGAAAGCAAAAGGGCATACGTATGAGTACGGAGAAAGACTACTCAATTGTACACAACTATTCTAAGACATTCTATTTACATAGCATCACAACATCAAATGAACAAGAAGGGTGTTCCTCCCATGCACCCACAAGTGGTGCCCCTCCCACTTTAGAACAAGTGGTATAAACATGCAATGCCCGCCAACACTTACATGAAGAGAACATTTAGAAGTACCCAAAGGATGCCCAAGATGATCCCTAATTTGAATGGAAAAGATCATCCGGATGCATCCGAGTGGGCCTTTAGATTTATTGCACCCACTTACCAACACCGGTGGATTGGTCATGCTTCGATCTCTTAAGGGAAAGGGTAAATGAAAAGGGGAAAAGGAAAAGGGAAGTGGAAAGAGAGAATGTGAAGGGCAAAAAGGCATGGAAAAAAAGGGAAAAGGGTAAAAAAAAAAGGGTGGGGATAAGAGAAGAGAAAAAGGCATGGAAAACGAAAAGGAAAGGGAACCCGTAAAAGGGCACGAGGGAAGGAGGAAGAGATAGAAGCGGAAAAGGTAAATGGAAAGGGCATGGAAAAAAGGGAAAGAGGAAAAGGTTGAAAAAGGAGAAAAATGAAGGAGAAAAAAAAAGCATGGGAAAAGGGGAGGAGAAAAAGCATGGGAAAAGGAAGGAGCATGGGAAAAAGGGGGAAAAGAGAAAAATTGAGGAAAAAGAGGAAAAAGGAAGGGACAAATGGCATAGGGAAAAGGGGAAAAAAAGATTGGGAAAGGGAAGATATTAAAAAATGCATCAAGAAAAGGGAAGAGGAAAGGTTGGAAAAATGAGGAAAAGGGAAGGACAAGGGGGAACAAGAAAAGGATGGGGAGAGGGAAAAGAAAAGGGGCATAGAAAAAAAAGGGAAAGTGAGAAGAAAGAAAAAAGGAAAGGGAAAAAGAGGGAAAAGGAACCTAGGTAAAAGGTCAAAAGGAAAAAGAAAGAGGGAAACGAGAAAAGGGAAGGAGAAGGGCATGAGAGAAAAGGGGAAGAGAAAAATGGTGAAGAAAGGGAAAAAAAAGAAAAAGGGAAAGAAAAAGGCAAGAGAGACATTTGGTGGGGAAAAAGGAAAATGGGTATAGGAAATAAGAGAATAAAACAAATGTGCAAAAGCAGCATGGAAAAAAAAGGAAAAGGAAAAGGAAAGGAAGGGAAAAAGTGCACAGTGAAAAAGATCGGCAAAGGAGGAAAACGGAAAGAAAAAAAAAAAAAATCCATCAAGAAAAGGAAACGGAAAAAAGGGAAAGAGAAAGGGAAGCTGTGGGAGGATGGAGGGGAGGGAAAGGGAAAAAGGAATGGAAGCAGGGGAGTGATGGAGGGGAGGGGAAGGGAAGGGGGGGAATGAGGGGGATTTAAAAGAAAAAATGTGTTAAATGCAATGGTTTGTGTTATTTAAATTAATGGTAGTTGTGTGTTGAAGCACGCGAAAAATAGAAAGAAGAAAATTTGGGAAAAAGGGCCCTCAACAAAAAAGAAATAGAAAAGAGAAATGAATGGAAAAAGGTAAAAGATATAAACAGGCCGAAAAAAAGGAAATAATGATTTTATAAAAAAAAATTTAAGAACTGGAAAAGAAATTTAAGAGGGAAAGGTCCCTAACAAAAAAGGGAAGGAAAACACAACATGGTTTTTATGGTAGGACATTTAAAACATTTAAAATATTGTAGAAGCATCTCTTACACACAAAAAAAAAAAATAAAAGCACTAAAACCCCATGGGGAAAACTGGTATAAGCCTCCTCTATCCCATCTTCCAAAAAATCTCCTCCTTAAAAGGTAGATCTCCTTCTCGCCCTTTGCGTAACACATGGAAAACGCTTATCAATCATGGGCACATTAAAAAAAACGAGATACTTTCCAACGCCGGATTCCAACCACAATGGCAAAAAAAAAAGAGAAGATTTCATGATCCAAATGACACATGTAATACTAACATTGTTTTTTTTATCTAACCACTTTAGGTACCTTTTGTCCGATATTCTCATTTGTTCTTCATTATCTCCTAAGCCCAAAAATGAAGATGGCAATAATGGTCTCACCGCTAAATAACTTGAACTTTGCATTAGAATATCTCAAATTGTCCTTGTTTTACTAGTTCAAGCTCGGCCAAAATTACTTGATAGAACATTTTTTGTCGGAACAATATTTCATATCCCTTATTGATCACCGCTAGTTTTTCATTAATGAAGAACAAGACAGCCAAGTCTCAGAGGCTTCAAGGCCATGCCGTTGAATAAAGTTAATTGGTCTCATCCTTGATGATTTTTCCCCGTTGGTCTAAAAATAAGAAAATAACTAATTTCATTATTTTTATTGGGCTAACTCCCAATGCAAACAAGAAAAGAAGTTATTTATCAACATATAATATAAATAATGTAAATAACTTTTGACTTATGTAAAGGAGGTAATTTGAATGGACAAGAAGATTCGGAATCAACACAACTACAACTTCTACAACTACAACTACAACCATGAATTGGCTCTAATTAATCGAATTCTTCTCGCCATGAATCGATTTGTCATCTCAAATATCAAAAAAAAAAGGGAAAGGGGTGAATGATAGAGAGGATGCTAATGTAGATACGAAAAAAGGGATTGCTCCAAAGAAATAAAAGGGAAAAGGGATAAGAAAAAGGAAAAGGCTTTTAAAAGAAGGAAAAAGAAGAAAAGAAAAGGGAAGGAAAAAAGGCCAGGTTTCTTCAAGGGCCCAAGAACCCTAAAATTCCATGAAATTTCTTTTGTTAAAGGGAAGAGGAAACCTAAGCCACCCACCAACAAAAAAAGGAAGAATTCTTTTGTATCAAACTCTTTCATAGGGGAAAACGGAGGAGAAAATGGGCATGGAAAAAAAGGGACTTCAAGAAGCATAAAGACTCCATATTTTAGGGAAAAGGAGATGACCGTTATGCACATGGTCGCCCATATAAAAAGCATAAGGGTAAAATGCGATTCAAATCGCTGGAATGGAAAGGAGTATGTACTGAAGAGATTATGCAGGCCAAAACCCCACATGGAAAATGAAATTAAAAATGTTGGAATCATGAGGAAAAAAATATAAGATGCATTAACCTCGAATGGGATAAGGGTCCCAAATGTTATATAATCACCAAGAAGTGAAAAAGGAAAGGGAGAATATGGGGAAAGGGAACCTAAAAAAGCTTTGAGAAAATCCTTTAAATAGGTAAACAAGTTGGCTGGAAGGGAAAAAATGGCATGAGATAAAAGGGAAGGGACTTGAAAATGGCTTAAGATGAATAGAAACGGAATAGACTTATCCGGGATTGAACAATGAAAAATAACGAAAACATGAAAAGACAAAAAAAATATGGGAAAGGGAGAAAAAATAGATTGCATGAAATGGAAAAAAAACAAATGGAGCCTAAATGGATTTAAACACGCTTCTAACATTCTCGAGGAAAAATTTGGATTTAGACAAAAAATCCATAGGGAATAGCCAAAAGGGAACTTGTATTGTAAACCCATGAACTAGGGGAAGACCTCCTTGCATGAACTGGAAAAGAGAAAAGAAAAAATGAGAGGAAAAGAAAAAGTCTCCAAAAAAAAAGAGAAGGGAAAAAGGAGGAATGCTGGAATGGACCATCAAAAAAGAGCAAACTCCTACAACATGATGTGGATTCCGGAAAAAAGATGATAGGGAAAGAGTCGCTTTGAGAGAAGAGAAACCACTAAAAGAAGAACTTGCATCTTGAAACAAGGGGGGAAAACTATGAAAAAGGAAAAGAGGAAAATAGGAAAAGGGATGCCTTCCATGGAAAAAAGGAACATAGAAAAAAAGGGAAGGGAGAAAGCCAAACCGTGATGAGGATATTGGAAAAGGGAAGGTAAAAGGCATGAAAACCATTGGAGGGGAAAAAAAAAAAAAGGAGGAGAAAGGGGACCCAAAAAGGAAGAGCGAAAAAATGGAAATGGAGGAAAAGATAGGGAAAAATAGGCATGGAAAAAGCTAAAGAAAAAAAAGATTGGAGGAAAGGGAAGGCATGGAAAAAGGGTGGGGAAAAGAGAAGGCATGGAAAAGGTGAAGGGAAAGGGAGAAGGGCATGGAAAAAGGAGAAGAAGGAAAGGGTGGGGAAAAGGAGAAACATGTGCTGAAAGGGAAAAAAAGGTTAAAGAAAAAGGAAAGAGGGAAAAAGGAAAAAAGGGTGGGGAAACAAGGAAACATATGCTTAAAAAAGGAAAAACTGAAAAGAAAAAGAAAAAGTGTATACAAAAATAAGAAAAATGGAAATAGCGATAGAGCAAAAGGGAAAGGAAAACAAAAGGGAAAGGTATAGGGCTTTTCACTACTACGCCCAAAAACATTTAAAAGTGTTAACTTAAAAACAAGAAAACCCTCGTACCCATTACTAGTCTTTTTTTGTTATCGTTTTTAAATGGACCCTATCCTAAATTTATAATGTTATCGAGGATTTTGATTGACAAATGAATGTTTGAGATGATCCACGTGTCTTCAACTAAGATTTCATTTTGACTATGGTCACCATGATAAAAAAGATTATTATGAAAAGGAAAAGGAAAAGGGAAAAGGGGAAAGGAAAAAGGAAGAGAAAAAAGAGAATGAAGGGCTTAAATTGTTTATGGACTTAAAAGGAAGGGAAAGGAAAAATTTAAGAGTTTGGAAAAAGGCATGAAAAATGAAAAGGGAAAGAAAAAAGAAAAGGAAGGGGGAAAAAGGTATGCAAAAAAGGCAAGGGAAAAGGGAAAAGGAAAAAGAGAAAAGGGAAAAGGGAAAAGGAAAAGGGGGAAAATGAAAAGGGAAAGGGAAAAAAAAGGGAAAGAAAGGGAAGGAAAAGGGAATGAAAGTGGAAAAGGTAAATGGAAAAGAAAAAAAAAAAAAAGGAAAAGGGGAAAAGGGAAAAAGGAAAATGAAGGGAAAAAAAAGCATGGAAAAGGGGAGGAAAAAAAAGCATGGGAAAAAGGAAGAAGTATGGGAAAGGAAAAGGGAAAAAAAGAAGCGTTGAGAAAAGAGGAAAAAAAGGAAGGACAAATGGCATAGGAAAAGGGAAAAAAGAAAAGGGAAAAAGGGAAGGAAAAAACACATCAAGAAAAGGGGAAGAGTGAAAGGTTGGAAAAAATGAGGAAAAGGGAAGGGACAAGGGGGAACAAAAAAAGGATGGGAAAGGGGAAAAGAAAAAGGCATAGAAAAAGGAATGCGTGAAAGAAGAAAAGAAAAAGGAAAAGGAAAAGGGGAAAGGGAACCTAGGAAAAGGGAAAAGGAAAAAGAAAGGGAAACGAGAAAAAGGGAAGGGGAAAAGGCATGAGAGAAAAGGGAAGAGGAAAATGGTGAAGAAAGGAAAAAAAAGAAAAAAGGAAAAGAAAAAGGGGCAAGAGAGCGGGGGTGGGGGAAAAGGAAAATGGGGAGAAAAAATAAGAGAAGGAAAAAACAAATGTGCAAAAGGCATGGAAAAAAAGGAAAAAGGAAAAAAGGAAGAGGAAAAGGAAAAAAAAAGGAAAAAGGGAAAGGGAAAAAAGAGAAAGTGATGGAGGGAGGAAAGAAAAAAAGGACATGAGGAAAGGAAAAGAGAAAGAGAAAAAGGAAGGGTTGAAAGAAGGAAAATTGAAATGGAAGAGGGAAAAGGGTGGGAAAAGGAGGAA
Organism: Isoetes taiwanensis; assembly: GCA_021234155.1. Classification (NCBI taxonomy): domain Eukaryota; kingdom Viridiplantae; phylum Streptophyta; class Lycopodiopsida; order Isoetales; family Isoetaceae; genus Isoetes; species Isoetes taiwanensis. The sequence continues at coordinate 121,739 of JAJEKV010000557.1, forward strand.
AAGGAAGCAGGGAAAAAATAGAAAGAAAAAGGGTGGGAAAAAGGAATGGGAAAAGGGAAATAGAAAAGAAAAAAAATGGAAAAAGGGGGAAAGGGTAGAAAAAAATGAAAAGGAAAAGGAAAATGAAAAAGGGAAGAGAAAAAAAAAGGAACATGGAAAAAGGGAAAGAGGGAAAAGGGTGAGGAGATGGAAAAAGGGAAGGTAAAAAGGTATGGAAAAGTTGAGGGGAGAAAAAAAAAAATGGAAGGGAAAAGGGCACAAGGAAAAAAAGGGAAAAGAAAAAAAAGGAGGAAAAGAAAAGGGAAAAAGGGCATGGAAAAGGGCTTAAAGAGTAAAGGGTTGAGAAAAGGGAAGACATGGAAAAAGGGTGGGGAAAAGAGAAGGCATAAAAAGAGAAAGGGGGAGGGAAAAGGGCAAAGAAAAAGAGAAGAGGGAAAAGGTGGAGAAAAGGAGCAAAAGGGAAGGGAAAAAAGATTAAGAGGGAAGGGGAAGGAAGGGGGAAAAACAAGGAAACATGTGGAGAAAGACGAGAAAAAAAAGGAAAAGAAAAAAAAAAAGTAGAGAAAATAAGAAAAAAAATGAAATGGGGATAGAGCAAAAGGGAAAGGGGATAGGGGCTTTTCTGGGAAATCGCGATCCCAAAGCATTTACAGTTTTCAACGTGATGCCCAAAGAACACTGGGCACCATTACTAGTATTTCATTAATGACTGTCATGTCTATGCGCACATAGGCTTTTCTCTTTTCAGTTGCATTTTGGTGCTCAAAAAAGTGTGTTTCTTACTTTGCCCAAAACCAAGAAAACCTGCTTGTCTTCGAAACGTGGACTTTTTTTAGGCTCACTGCGTTTTTTGGGCTTGTTTTTTTTAAAAAATGGCTAAAATGCAGAATTTACGTGTTTTTGAAAATGGAATCTGCAATTGCACCACAGGTCATTAGTGCGTTTGCTAGGTCACCTTATTGATAGAGGAGACTAAGACCTTTTCAACGGCAGTAAGGTCATATCAAACGGAGTTTGGATCTTCGACTTATAGTGTTTTTATCGTTTGTTTCGTGGATAACAAAATTAAAACAACACATCTTTGTGCATTGCAACTCCTTGGTGGTTCTAGCAAAAAGTAGGGGCATTGTCTACCTCAAACAAAACGTCACGCCAATGTTACCCTCCTTTAAGTTATCGGACCACGAGAACTTCAACTCTCCACAAGCGCCGGACGTCTAAATGTGGTACATCCAATGATGAAAGATTCCTACTTGTATAAAATGCATGTGCGCATTGCAAAAGCAAGATTTCTGGATCATGGTAATGTTCGTCCAGAGACGACTTTGAGACCAAATTACTAGTCCATAATTCAAAAGAACTTGTCCTTGTCTACCTTTTGCAGTCGTGGTAAAATTGGGTTTAAATCCAGATAACATTAAAATTACCATGGAACCGATGTGCAAGAAGCTACTAAACAAAGGACAAATGAAAAAACCCTAATCGCATGAGAAAATAAAGAAGTCGCTTTTATGTGATTATGATCCGTTGTTCTATTACATTTGGCTCTATGCCATGGAACAATGCAATTTCTATGCTACTAGCAAAGGGTCGGATCCTTTTTGCCCTCCTCTCAAGAAAAGAGATTTCAGATTTGAAAAAATGAGAAAAAGGCGCCGGCTTTACGCCCCATCCTCCCTCTCGATCTTGGCGCTCACCTCTTCTAGTGTCCCTTTCCAGGGACTTTCAAAGTCCCTAGTATTGGCTCCTCTCCATTCCCTCCCCGCCATCTCTCTTCCAAAGACTAGCTCCTTCCAAAAGGGAAGGGGGTCATTTTCTGAGAGACCTAGTGTCGACAATCATGTCATAACCCAAATGCTCCCCACGTTCCCCTATCTTCCTCTTGAGAGCTGATCAATCTCATAGTGCTCCTCATTTCTTTGAATAACTCTATCTTTCAAAAGGCGGGCAAAACATCAAGATTGTCTTCTTGCCTCCCATGTTCATATCTTCTCCTCGCCTCCAATGCATCTCCAAAATGTCTCTCGCCTCGCTGGCTCTCCCCGGATGCAATTGAACCAAACTCTCGAGATCGAAACCCTCCTCGCTTTGTTCACGCAAGGGATTCCTGGGCTGGGACGACCTTCAGCACAACACCAACGACGAAGTCGACTCTAATGCCTCGTGGCCTCTCAATACCAAACACATAGGAAGAAGAAACTGAACCAAGAGGGTGGTGAACATGGCTGCAAGCAATGCGAGAAACAATGCCATCCGCTCATCTTGTCGCTACCAAGCACGCCATGGCAATAGGCCATTATATGGACACCACTTCTGCGGTTTAGATTAGCATGCAAATGATGATGCTCACATAGTTATACCATGCAAGTGTGCACCATGCATTCGAAAGCATCCACATATGCATGCATTCACTTGCATGGCACCGAATGGAGGGGGGACTAATTTGTCTTTGTGCCTTATGCATGTGGAATTGTCGAATGGAGAGAGGATGAACCGTAAGAGATCATTAAGAGCAGGCCGACCTAACGTAAGCCAACCCTTCCTCAAGATAGCCGTGGTTTAGAAACACGCTGATCTTGAACCACATGAGCTAACTCCCAAGGAAATTTTACCTGTTGTTCCATATTGGGAAAATTAACAATGCATCCGGAAAGCAGGTGTTTTGCCATAATGGAAATAACTTTTTTTCTCGCTCATAAAATGAGAAAATTTCACTCATTTTGCGGTGATAGAGGAGACTAAGACCATTTTCAACAAAAAAGAAGGTCATATCAAACGGATTCGGATCTTCGACTTATAGTGTTTTTATCGTTTGTTTCATGGATAACAAAATTAAAACAATACATCTTTGTGCATTGCAACTCCTTGGTGGTTCTAGCAAAAAGTAAGGGCATTGTCTACCTCAAACAAAACGTCATGCTAATGTTACCCTCCTTTAAGTTATCGAACCACGAGAACTTCAACTGTCCACAAGCGTCGGACGTCTAAATGTGGTACATCCAATGATGAAAGATTCCTACTTGTATAAAATGCATGTGCGCATTGTAAAAGCAAGATTTCTAGATCACGGTAATGTTCGTCCAGAGACGACTTTGAGACCAAATTACTAGTCCATATTCAAAAGAACTTGTCCTTGTCTACCTTTTGCGGTCGTGGTAAAATTGGGTTTAAATCCGCATAACGCTAAAATTACCATGGAACCGATGTGCAAGAAGCTACTTAAATAAAAGGACAAATGTAATCCCAATCGCATGAGAAAATAAAGAAGTCGCTTTTATGTGATTATGATCCGTTGTTGTATTAAATTTGGCTCTATGCCATGGAACAATGCAATTTCTATGCTACTAGCAAGGGCCGGATCCTTATTGCCCCTCCTCTCCTCGTGATTCAGATTCGCTTCCCTCTTCTCTCGCCGGGGCCCATGTCCCATCCTCTCTCGATCTTACATGCTCACCCTTCTAGTGTCCCTTTCCACTTCTCGACTTTCAAAGTCCCTAGTAATTCGCTCCTTCCATTCCCTCCCCGCCATCTCTCTCCCTAGCACTAGCTCCTCTCCATCCTCTGGTCATTTATCTCTCAAGGCCTAGTGCTCCAAAAATCATGTCATAAACTGGTCTTTGCCCCACGCTCCCTATCTTCCCTTCTTGAGAGCTTATCAATCTCATAGTGCTCCTCATTTCTTTGCCCCGACTCTATCTTCTTCGCGGGCAAAACATCAAGATTGTCTTCTTGCCTCCCATGTTCATATCTTCTCCTCGCCTCCAATGCATCTCCAAAATGTCTCTGGGCCGCTGGCTCTCCCCTCGATGCGATTGGAACCAAACCTCGAGATCGAAAACCCTCCCGCTTTGTTCACTAGAAAAAGGGATTCCCTTCTTTGGGACGGTAGACCTTTCCAAACACACCAACGACGAAGTCGACTCTAATGCCTCGCGACCCCTCAAACACCAACACATAGGAAGAAGAAACCGAATCAAGAGGGTGGCTAACATGGCTGCAAGCAATGCGAGAAAGAATGCCATCCGCTCATCTTGTCATGGAAAAAACTAAGCACGAAAATGAGGAATAGGGAATTAAATGGGGAAAAAGAAAAGGTGGGGAGAATTAGCATGCAAATGATGATGCTCAAGGGGGAATACCATGAAAAAAGTGCAAGGAAAGCAAAAAAATGCATTCAGAAGGAGGGGAAAGGGCACAAATTGGAGAAAAGAGAAGGTGAAAATATGAAAATGGAAAAAGAGGATGAACCAAAAGAGAAAAGAAAAAGAGCAAATGGAATAATGGAAAAGCAAAAAGGCCAACCCTTCCTAAAAGGATGTGGCAAGGGTTTAGAAACAAAAAATCTTGAACCGCACGTTTAATTAACAAAGATGTGTTGTTTTAATTTTGTTATCCTATTGAAAACAAATTAAAAACACTATAAGTCAAGATAAGAATTGCTTTGATATGACCTATCATTTGAAAAGGTCTTAGTCTCCCTCTACCGCAAAACGGCCAAATTTTCTCATTTTTAAGCCAGAAAAGTTATTTCCATTATGGCAAAACATCATTTGATTGCATTCAAAGGTAATTTTATATGGAGAGGCATTTGGGTAAATTCCTTGGGCATTGCAACTCCTTGTTGGTTCTAGCAAAAAGTAGGGCATTGTCCGCTTTTAAACAAAACGCCACGCCAATAAACACAAATAAGGACCCTCCTTTAAGAGTTAAAAAGGACCATGGAAACTTCAAGGAGAAAACGGACGCCTTTAATGTGGTACATCCAATGATGAAAGATTCCTACTTGTATAAAAATGCATGTGCAGGTAAAGGCAAGATTTCGGAAAAGGGAAGTTTCATCAATTAGTAATGTTCATCCAGAGACTACTTTTTAGACCAAAAAGGGTCCATAATTCAATAGAACTTGTCCTTGTCTACCTTTTGACACCGAAAAAGAAAAATTGGGTTTAAATACGTATAACGTGCTAAAATTACCATGGAACCATGCCCAAGAAGCTACTAAACAAAGGACAAATGCTTCGGGAAACTACATGAGAAAATAAAGAAGTATTTTATGTGATTATGAAATATGTTCATTACATTTAGGCTCTATGCCATGGAACAATGCAATTTCTATGCCACCAGCAAGGGCCGGATCCTTCTTGCCCCAATTCTCCTCTCTCAGATTCGGATTCCCCTTAAGGTGTCCCATCCTCCATCTCCCCATCTTGGTCCCTCGATCTTGAAGTGTCCATTCCTCCTTCTAGTGTCCCTTTCCAAGAGGGAAGGAGCGAAAAGGAAATAATCAATTTATAACCCAAACGCCTCCCCACGCTCCCTATCTTCCCTTCTTGAGCTGATCAATCTCATAGTGCTCCTCATTTCTTTGCCCAAAACTCTATCTGCCGGGTAAAAAGGCAAAACATCAAGATTGTCTTCTTGCCTCCCATGTTCATATCTTTCCTCGCCTCCAAGATGGCATTCCAAGTGAGAAAATCTCGCCTCATTTTCCCCTCGATGGATTGAACCAAAGATTCGAGATCGGGAATGCCCTCCTCGCTTTGTTCACGCCCATGGATTCCCTCGCAAGGATGATAGACCTTCTGTGACACACCAACGATAAAGTTAGACTCTAATGCCTCATGCGGCCTCTCAATACCAACACATCGGAAGAAGAAAAAAAACCGAACCAAGAGGGTAATTTAACATGGCTGCAAGCAATGCGAGAAACAATGCCATCCGCTCATCTTGTCATGGAAAAGGGAGATCGCCATAGCAATGGGCCATTATATGGACACCACTTAAAAAGGTTTAGATTAGCATGCAAATGATGATGCTCACATAGGTATACCATGCAAGTGTGCACCATGCAACATGGAGAAGGGAAGGCATCCACAAATGCATGCATTCACTTGCGAAAAGAAGAATGGAGAGGGGGCAGACTTGGGAAGGCGTTATGGGAGGAATTAGAGGATGAACCATAAGAGATCACTAAGAAGCAAGGAATTTAATGCAAGCCAACCATGAAAACAGGATAGAGTGGTTTAGGAAACTTTTCTTTGATCTTGAACCGCACAAGCTAATTAACAAAGATGTGTTGTTTTAATTTTCTTATCCCAAACGAAAAAAAGTTAAAACACTATAAGGAGAAGATCCGAACTCCGCTTGATATGACCTTACTGCCGCTGAAAAGGTCTTAGTCTCCTCTGGTGCAGAAAATGGAATATTTTCATTTTATAATAAAATAAAAAGGTTATTTCCATTATGGCAAAACTAAGACCTTTTCAACGGGGTGGATGCATTCAAGCTGAATTTTCCCAATATGGAGAGGCACTTGGGTAAATTTCTTTGGGCATTGCAACTCCTTGTTGGTTCTAGCAAAAGTAGGGGCATTGTCCAATCAAACAAAACGCCACGCCAATGTACAAAAATAAGGACCTCCTTTAAGTTACGGACATTTAGAACTTCAATCCCCCACAAAAGGGACGCCTTTAAGGGTACATCCAATGATGAAAGATTCCTACTTGTATAAAATGCATGTGCACATTGTAAAGGCAAGATTTGATCACGAAGTTTCATCAATTAGTAATGTTCATCCAGAATCACTTTAGACCAAATTATCGGGTCCATAATTCAATAGAACTTGTCCTTGTCTACCTTTTTACCGTGGGTAAAATTGGGTTTAAATACGTATAACGCTAAAATTACCATGGAACCGATGCCCAAGAAGCTACTAAACAAAGGACAAATGTGAACCTAATCGCATGAGAAAATAAAGAAGTCGTTTTATGTGATTATGATCCGTTGTTCCATTACATTTGGGCTCTATGCCATGGAACAATGCAATTTCTATGCCACTAGCAAGGGCCGGATCCTTCTTGCCCTCCTCCTCCCTTCTCCCCTCAGATCATCGCCCCATCCTCCTCTCCCGATCTCCGCTCACCCTTCTAGTGTCCCTTCACTTCATTTTCAAAGTCCCCATCCTCCTCTCCATTCGATCTTCGCCACCTCTTCTAGTGTCCCTTTCCATTTCGGTCATCTCGTGCCTAGTGCTCCATTAATCATCTCATAACCCAAATGCTCCCCACGCCCCCTATCTTCCCTTCTTGAGAGCTGATCAATCTCATAGTGCTCCTCATTTCTTTGCCCGACTTCTATCTTCTTCGCGGGCAAAACATCAAGATTGTCTTCTTGCCTCCCATGTTCATATCTTCTCCTCGCTCCATCGCATCTCCAAAATGTCTCTCGCTCGCTGGCTCTCCCCGATGCGATTGAACCAAACTCTCGAGATCGAGTACCCTCCTTAGCTTTGTTCACGTCATGGATTCCCTCGGTTGGGGATCTAGACCTTTCCTGTGACACACCAACGACGAAGTCAGACTTAATGCCTCGCGGCCTCTCAATACCAACACATCGGAAGAAGAAACTGGAACCAAGAGGGTGGCTTAACATGGCTGCAAGCAATGCGAGAAACAATGCCATCCGCTCATCTTGTCGCTACTAAGCACGCCATGGCAATAGGCCATTATATGGACACCACTTTGCGTTTAGATTAGCATGCAAATGATGATGCTCACATAGGTATACCATGCAAGTGTGCACCATGCACTCGAAAGCATCCACATGCATGCATTCACTTGCATGGCTCGAATGGAGGGGGGGCACGACTTGTCTTTTGCTGCTATGCATGTGGAATTAGAGGATGAACCATAAGAGATCACTAAGAGCAAGCCGATTCTAACGCAAGCCAACCCTTCCTCGCAGAAGCCGTGGTTTAGAAAACAAAGGATCTTGAACCGCGACGAAGTTAATTCCCAAGGAAATTTACCCAAGTGCCTCCGTATTGGGAAAATTACGCTTAATGCATCCGAGGCGCAGGTGTTTTGCCATAATGGAAATAACTTTTTTCTCGCTCATAAAATGAGAAAATTTCATTGCTTTTGAGATAGAGGAGACTAAGACTTTTCAACGGGCAAGAAGGTCAGATCAAACGGAGTTCGGATCTTCAACTTATAGTGTTTTTAACGCTTGTTTCGTGGATAACAAAATTAAAACAACACATCTTTTGTGCATTGCAACCCTTGTTGGTTCTAGCAAAAAGTAGGGCATTGTCTACCTCAAACAAAACGCCACGCCAATGTACAAAAAATAAGGACCCTCCTTTAAGTTATCGGACCATTTAGAACTTCAACTGCCCACAAGCGCCGGACGCCTTAATGTGGTACATCCAATGATGAAAGATTCCTACTTGTATAAAATGCATGTGCACATTGTAAAGGCAAGATTTTCGATCACGAAGTTTCATCAATTAGTAATGTTCGCCCAGAGATCTACTTTTAGACCAAATTACCGGGTCCATAATTCAATAGAACTTGTCCTTGTCTACCTTTTGCGCCGTGGTAAAATTGGGTTTAAATACGATAACGCTAAAATTACCATGGAACCGATGCCCAAGAAGCTACTAAACAAAGGACAAATGCTAACCCCATCGCATGAGAAAATAAAGAAGTCGCTTTATGTGATTATGATCCGTTGTTCTATTACATTTAGCTCTATGCCATGGAACAATGCAATTTCTATGCCACTAGCAAGGGCCGGATCCTTCTTGCCCTCCCTCCTCCTCAGATTCGGGCTTCCAGCCCCTTCTCTCGTCGCCTTCACGTCCCATCCTCCTCTCCTCGGATCTTGGTGTGTTCACCCTTCTAGTGTCCCTTTCCACTTTCCTCTCCGTGCCTAGTGTCGACAATCAATTTATAACCCAAACGCCCCCCACGCTCCCCTATCTTCCCTTCTTGAGAGCTGATCAATCTCATAGTGCTCCCTCATTTCTTTGCCCTCGACTCTTATCTTCTTCTTCGTGGCAAAACATCAAGATTGTCTTTTGCCTCCCATGTTCATATCTTCTCCCTCGCCTCCATTGCATCTCCAAAATGTCTCGCCGCGCTGGCTCTCCCCGGATGCGCATTGAACCAAACTCCTCGAGATCGAATACCCTCCTCGCTTTGTTCACGTCATGGATTCCTCGACATTGGGACAGACCTTTCCAGACACACCAACGACGAAGTTAGACTCTAATGCCTCGCGGGCCTCTCAATACCAACACATCGGAAGAAGAAACCGGAACCAAGAGGGTGGCTTAACATGGCTGCAAGCAATGCGAGAAACAATGCCATCTAGCTCATCTTGTCGCTACTAAGCACGCCATAGCAATGGGCCATTATATGGACACCACTTGTGGTTTAGATTAGCATGCAAATGATGATGCTCACATAGGTATACCATGCAAGTGTGCACCATGCACTCTGGGCATCCACATACGCATGCATTCACTTGCATGTATACGAATGGGGGGGGCACGATTTGTCTTTGTGCTATGCACGCGGGAATTAGAGGATGAACCATAAGAGATCACTAAGAGCAAGCCGACCTAATGCAAGCCAACCCTTCCTCGCAGAGCTGTGGTTTAGAAACACAGTTGATCTTGAACCGCGACGAAGCTAATTAACAAAGATGTGTTGTTTTAATTTTCTTTATCCATTGGGAAACAAACGTTAAAATCCACTATAAGTCAAGATCCATAATCCGCTTGATATGACCTGGCTCATAAAATGAGAAAAGGTCTTAGTCTTTTGCGATAGAGGAGACTAAATTTTCATTTTAGGTCATATCAAAAGGTTATTTCCATTATGGCAACTTATAGTGTTTTTATGCTTGTTTCGTGGATAACAAAATTAAAACAACACATCTTTGTGCATTGCAACTCCTTGTTGGTTCTAGCAAAAGTAGGGGCATTGTCTACCTCAAACAAAACGCCACGCCAATGTACAAAAAAAAGGACCCTCCTTTAAGTTATCGGACCATGGAGAACTTCAATCGCCCACAAGTGCTCGGATGTCTTAATGTGGTACATCCAATGATGAAAGATTCCTACTTGTATAAAATGCATGTGCACATTGTAAAGGCAAGATTTGATCACGAAGTTTCATCAATTAGTAATGTTCATCCAGAGAAGACTTTTAGACCAAATTATCGGGTCCATAATTCAATAGAACTTGTCCTTGTCTACCTTTTGCGCCGTGGGTAAAATTGGGTTTAAATACGTATAACGCTAAAATTACCATGGAACCAATGCCCAAGAAGCTACTAAACAAAGGACAAATGTGAACCCCAATCGCATGAGAAAATAAAGAAGTCGCTTTTATGTGATTATGATCCGTTGTTCTATTACATTTGGCTCTATGCCATGGAACAATGCAATTTCTATGCCACTAGCAAGGGCCGGATCCTTCTTGCCCCTCCTCTCCTCGCTCAGATTCGCTTCTCCCCTTCTCTCGCCGGAGCCACGCCCCATCCTCCTCTCCTCGATCTTGGCGTTTTCACCTTTAGTGTCCCTTTCCACTTTCTCTTCTCCAGTGTCTAGACTAATCATCTCAAAGGTCCATAATCATCTCATAACCCAAATGCTCCCCACGCCTCCCTATCTTCCCTTCTTGAGAGCTGATCAATCTCATAGTGCTCCTCATTTTTTTGTTCGACTCTATCTCTTCGTGGCAAAACATCAAGATTGTCTTCTTGCCTCCCATGTTCATATCTTCTCCTCGCCTCCATTGCATCTCCAAAATGTCTCTCGCCTCGCATTCTCCTGATGCGATTGAACCAAACTCGAGATCATAATACCCTCCGGGCTTTGTTCATCGCCGCAGGGATTCCCCTCATGTGGGGATTTAGACCTTTCCGCACACACCAACGACGAAGTCGACTCTAATGCCTCGCGGCCCTCAATACCAACACATCGAAGAAGAAATTGGAACCAAGAGGGTGGCTTAACATGGCTGCAAGCAATGCGAGAAACAATGCCATCCGCTCATCTTGTCGCTACCAAGCACGCCATAGCAATAGGCCATTATATGGACACCACTTGCGGTTTAGATTAGCATGCAAATGATGATGCTCACATAGGTATACCATGCAAGTGTGCACCATGCACTCGAAAGCATCCACACATGCATGCATTCACTTGCATGGCCGAATGGAGGGGGGGCAACTTAATTTTGTCTTTGTGCTATGCATGTGGAATTAGAGGATGAACCATAAGAGATCACTAAGAGCAAGCCGATTCTAATGCAAGCCAACCCTTCCTCGCAGAGCCGTGGTTTAGAAACACAAAGGATCTTGAACCGCACGAAGCTAATTCCCAAGGAAATTTACCCAAGTGCCTCTCCGTATTGGGAAAATTACGCCAATGCATCCGGAGGCTAGGTGTTTTGCCATAATGGAAATAACTTTTTCTGGCTGATAAAATGAGAAAATTTCGCTGCTTTTGTGAGATAGAGGAGACTAAGACCTTTGAACCAAAAGAAGGTCATATCAAACTGAGTTCGATCTTCGACTTATAGTGTTTTTTATCGCTTGTTTCGTGGATAACAAAATTAAAACAACACATCTTTTGTGCATTGCAACCCTTGTTGGTTCTAGCAAAAGTAGGGGCATTGTCTACCTCAAACAAAACGCCACGCCAATGTACAAAAATAAGGACCCTCCTTTGTTATCTGGACCACGAGAACTTCAACCGGCCCACAAGCTCCCGGACGCCTTAATGTGGTACATCCAATGATGAAAGATTCCTACTTGTATAAAATGCATGTGCACATTGTAAAGGCAAGATTTCGATCACGAAGTTTCATCAATTAGTAATGTTCGCCCAGTGAGACTAATTTTAGACCAAATTATCGGGTCCATAATTCAATAGAACTTGTCCTTGTCTACCTTTTGCGCCGTGGTAAAATTGGGTTTAAATATAGATAACGTTAAAATTACCATGGAACCGATGCCCAAGAAGCTACTAAACAAAGGACAAATGCGAACCCCACTGCATGAGAAAATAAAGAAGTTGTTTTATGTGATTATGATCCGTTGTTCTATTACATTTGGCTCTATGCCATGGAACAATGCAATTTCTATGCCACTAGCAAGGGCCGGATCCTTCTTGCCCTCCTCTCCTCGCGTCAGATTCGGGCCTCCCCCTTCTCGCTATTTCACGTCCCATCCTCCTCTCTGGATCTTGGCGTTCACCTCTTCTAGTGTCCCTTTCCACGTCTCGACTTTCAAAGTCCGTTTCATTCTTTTTGGACAATACCTGAATTTGTGGACTTTTTTTGGACAGACTCGCTTCGATGACAGTTTCCGTATACTAACAGACATCCCCAACGAGTGCTGCATATGCTTCAACAACAACCACTGGAATCTTGACAGTATTGAGTAGCTTCTTCTTATCGTAAGGGACAGGCTCCCAACAAGTCACTTGGATAGTCTCAAAGTTTTTTTCTTATCATCCATTGGGGCTCTTCAAGAGCATACCCTACCCACGCCTGGACACAAGACATCATCAGGGCACACCATTACAAAACATGCCTTTGCGGTGATGGCTTGATGCTTTGTGGTACATGATGAGGCATCCAAAACAAAAGGCCCAAGCAGTGCCCGATCAAGCTCTCATCAATATCGAGGTGTGCACATGCTTATTGAAATATATAAAAGATATCAAATCACATATCAAATCATCGCAACACTGGATCTATAATGATACAAAATCTTTTCCCAAAACTATTGTGATGTCATACCCTCTATTGTGAGCAATTAGCATCTCCTAGAGTGTGTTACCCCGACTTCGCATTAACCTCTTCAACACTATGAGCCGCTTGGAACTAAATGAGGTGGCCGTGGAATTGTTGTAGCAAGAATTTAACCCTTTTGAAACCGTGACGTCCATTTTGAATATGTTCATCATTTGCAAAACAAAGATATATCATTATAAATTGGTGCCCACCGATTTCCAAGCACAAAACACATCTGAAAAATATATGAAAACATGGGAAAATGTGAAAAAAAAAAAAAAAAAAAATTGGCCTCGCAGAATTGGCGCCTATTCTATTTGGGCTCGCTTGTTGGGCCGCCCCATTTCAATGCGCGAGATTAGCCCCATGCACAAATTTGGGCTGCCTCCCTTTATCTCTCAGGCATCTGGATTTGGTCTTCAGCCAGACCGAGCCCCACCCGTTGACTTACAATCACCACAAGTTGAGCCAAGCTAGTAGCATAACAAATTATTGACAACAACATTGTTTGCTCATTCTTAAATCAAACCTTATGAGAAGTAGCTATGTCATTTCGACAATAAAAGGTCATACCTCATCTTGAAGCAAAAGAGTGTGTCTTATCACCTCATTATCAAGGTGGCAATGCATGCTGCAATTCTCAACCAAAGAGAAACATGGGTACTTAGAGCACTAGATAAAGGAGATCTATTCTCCATTCGAAATTAAAATAACACTAAAATAGATCTAGAATTGCAATAAAATGACAACCTTGAATTGCAAATCACGAAAAGTCGCAAAGACAATACGCTTAGCGCTAAAGGGTTTAGTCGAGAGCGGCAATGACGAGTAGTGAGACGCTTCTAAGATGGAAAGGATAACAAGTTTTAAAAAGGAGGGAAATTTGAATTTGATTTTGAATCTCAACAACCACGGAATGGTCCACGCGATAATGTTGAGTTGAGGGGGGAAATTTAAATTTTGAACCCCGAACAACCACGGAATGGTCCATGTGGCAGCTTTATTTTGAATTTTGAAATGGTCACGCTCTATGGGCCCACTAACTACGCATGACCTTTCATTATGAGCATGCCACTTCCCCATCATGCATGCAACCTCCTCATCCTAGGTCTCCCCAGGCAAGGCGCATGCACACAACAGATAATTGCGGGTACGAAAAGTGCAATCAACGATGGCAGCCCTCTCTTTGTGGCGGCTTGTTACTTCCCCACATGCCGAGAGCAACTTTTACCACACGCACTTGGATGTGGACAGGCAGGAGCCCTATGTCGATCTATATGATGACATACAGCAGTACAGGCAATTGGGCAAGGTCATGTTGCTTGGGGATTTCAATGCGCGCACAGGGGCAGAGAAGATCCCAAAATTCGCACCTCTAGCTGAGGATGTGTTGCAAATGGACCCCGCAGAGATGGTTTGGCCAAGGGCCGCCGATGACAGCCGTGTGACACAAGATGGCCGGGAACCGGCCGCTGTCGGGCAAGATCTTTGACCCGGTCATTTGCAATGGCTAGCACGCTGGCCGCCCCTCCACCGCCCATTTGTAGACAGGAGAACTGTGGGGGCGGCACCAGTGGTGGATTACGGCTAGCAGACGAAAGCAATGCCTACACTTGGTCACTCGCCGTTGCCCGGACAGTGGCCGGATGAGGAAGTAGATTCCACCATCAGCCCCCGTTTGCAGATAGATTGGCAGCCAACCGAAAGCACCCATTGTCCCAACACCCCATGTACCACGGCTACAAGGCCCTCGACTATGATCATGCGGCGTCTATGCGAGGATGCTTGAACATGAGTCGCCGGTAGTGCCGCAGCCCCCACACTTCAACAAACAGACGCCCAACCGGGAACCAGCTCCTTCGAGGGTAGGGCACGATGCTTTGGGAGAGGCCGCCTCGACGATCCACTGTGGGCTGCAACCACCTTCCCCGCAATCACGGGTTCGATGATCTAATGTCGGGAGTGAAACGATGGTTCGCCAAATGCCGGACCCCACCATTCACCGCAGGCAGCCCCGCCAATACCGCCCTTCCTCAAGACCAAGAAAGCTGTGTACCTTGTGGAGCACCAGCAATGTGATGTTTGGTCTACTAGACCGCCACCCTAGGGCCTCTCGAGAAAGGTCTTGAGTAAGCCCGCATGCCCACGTGAAATATTACCCCCGAACAATGGGTGAGATACTTGCAGCACTGTGATGACCCAATGGGAAGCCGGGCAGCAAGCATTCCGCATGTGCCTAGCAATCGGGTCATTACCGGCGATGTCATAATGGCCCGCGAACGCCGCTAACGGAAGGCAAATGTGATTTGATGGTATGCGTGCAGAGTTTTCGCGGGTCGGGCCCCCAATGGTGCCGCTCACAAAGACTCTTCAACAGTGGCATTGCAAGAAGGTTTACCCCCGCGACCGACTACCAAAGAGTTGTGCCCATATACAAAGCAGTGGGACCCCACAAACAGCCAACTATCGCACCATTATGGTCGGGCCTCGCTTTGCCAAGTTGCTTGCCGATTCTTGAGCAAATGACCCACACTTTGGGCGAGGATGGAGAAGTGCGGCTCACGCAGCAGCTCGCCTCGCTAAGATTCTACTATTGACCATATCTTCACTCGCTAACACTCATAGAGGATAGCCGAATCAACGCTTTAACCCTGCATCGTTGTTTTTGTGGATTTCGCAAAGGCTTTTGACACGCTGCCTCGATAAGTTGTGGGACGATTGAGACAACCGGGGACCCCCGCCGACTTGCGTACGCTATTTTACGCACTATACGCAGGCTTGTCCGGCCGCCTCACACCGCCGGGAGCCCGTTGTTAGTAGCATTGGGGTGCGCCAGGCTGCCTCTATCCCCGACGCCGGGCTTTGTACATTGACCAGCCTAGAAGAATGGCTAGTCGAAAGCACGGGGGAGGCGCCAGTTGATGCACCACATAATCCCGCAACTCATATATGCCGATGATGTTGACTCGCCGCGATATACCCCTGAGGACATGCAACGCCACCGGATGCTTTTGACACTTTCTCGCCAATTCACCGGGCATGAGTTAACTTGGCCAAGACGAGGGTGCCGTTGGTCCCATCATCCCCGCATCCACGCCTTCCCTCATTCACTTACCGTGGGTAGGTAGTGGAGGTGGCTCGGGCCTTTATAAGTATTTGGGCATTGAGTTTTCTACTACCACACACCGGGATGCATCCATCGTTACGGGTCACCGCAGTCGGAGAGCCCTCAGATGCAATGCAAAACAACAAATACCACAAGGCGAGTCAGATGCATGGGGTCACCAGCACACTTGTTCGTGGCCTTGGTTGAGCCGGGTCCTCCCCTATGGGGCGGCGGGGCCGCTGATATCCCTCACCACTTGGAACCATCTAGAGCAGGTACGTAAGGCCTTCTTGGCCCCGCACCGGGAGTCAAATCCACGGTCCCATATCGATCTTGCTCCGTGAAATGTGCTTCCTTCCATTACGAGAGGGCTGCGCCGAACGCCACATTATTTACTTCCCGTAAGGTGGTGGCTATGGATGAAGCCCGCTGCCCAACCTTGCTTTGGCAAGGCGATGGGCCCGCAAGCCGACTCAAAGCCCGGGCTGGAAAGACAAGCAAGCCCCTGGTTCTCGCGATGGAATGTGCAGTAACACGATGTGGACCAAAGGCATACACCGAAGGAACGCTACGCCTTTGAAGCAAGATTTTGATGCTTGCTTCATGGCCAAGCTTTGGGATGCAGAGGCCCCTATCACATGTCAAGGTGGCAAATTATCGACAAAGAAAGTTAATCCCATGCTCACGAGGGGCCCACACCACTACCCGCGCACTCCATCTACCCATGAAAAGCCGCCAGGTGATTGCTTCCATTCGCGACAGTGCTCACCACCTCCGCATTGAGACAGGAGATGGATTCGAGCCGAGGAGGACAGAGTCCGCCGCGGGCCGGGCCAATGGCACCATTGAGGATGAAAGTCACGCCTCCGTGCTTGTCCGGCTGCGATGAGCATATCCGCTCTGTGATGCTTCTAGTTGTGCCCCATCAGCCCTCGTGATGAGCTACCGAGCACGCCCTCGTAGGCTTGTTGGGATCAGACCGGAGGTAATGGATACGCGACTCGCTTATGCCCCCGTCCGACATTAACCTCACCGCGCTTGTGATTATGTATATAATCAGAAAAGATGTCAAAGATCCTTATTGCTATTAAGGTTTTTCCTAAAACCCTTCATGGGGGTTTTTAATCCCGTAGTAATGCTACCGGCCGCTCTCTTTGTACTTGGGTCCCATAGGCCGCTTTGGTCTCCGTGGACTTATAAAATCATATTCTATTCTATTCTATTCCTCCTTATCGCTTCCTCTTCCTTGGAGGCTTCAATCTTCCTGGGAGGACCTTTGAGGTGTTTTTCCATGTTTCATAAAGGTTTCCATCTTCTAGAGAAGATTTTGAGGTGTTTTTGCATGTCCAAGGCCGCCAAAGGTTAGCGTGATCTCCTTTCTTAGTGTTTTTATTCCTTTTGTATCATTTATTAGTGTTTTTATTCCTTTTGTATAGTTTGTTCTATTGGCTTTATATGCCCACTTCAATGGTGCATGGCCCTTTGTTTTTTTTTTTACCTTTTTTGTTGGGTGCATGTTGTATTTTGTTTTAACAAGGCTCACTTTTACTTAATAAGATTGGCCCCATTAGGTCTTCCCCTCAGATGTTGTATGGAGTTTCCAACTTGGCACCCCACCTTGCCTCCGCGAGATATCGCCTCGTGCACATCATCACCTTTGGCACCCCACCTTGCCTCAGATAACGCTCAGCTTAGACATCAATTGGGTGCAAATTGGGCAATTTGGCACCCCACCTTTGCCCACCTTGCCTCGAGATATCGCCCTGCTCAGACATCACCGGGTGCAAATTGGGCGGCTCCAATTGGGCACCCCACCTTGCCTCCCCGATACTGCCCCCTGCCCAGACATCACTGGGGTAAATTACGGGCTTACCAATTTGGCACTCCCACTACCGCATATCGCCGACATCACCGGGTGCTGGGCTGGCTCAATTTGGCACCCCACCTTGCCCACCTTGCCCCATAATCGGCCCACATCACCTAGGGGTGCAATGGCTTCACTCCCGCACCTGCCTGCACATCACTGGGGTGGGGTGTAACGCCCAATTTGGCACCCCACCTTGCCCTACCCAGACATCACCTGAGGGTGGGGGTGTAACGCCCAATTTGGCACCCCCACCTGCTCCCTCGCATCGCCTGCATATCACTTGGGGTGCAAATTGGACGGGCGCCCAATTTGGCACCCCACCTTGCCTCGCAGATACCGGCCTCGCCTGCACATCACATGATTAAATTAAAAAAAAAAAAAAAAAGAATATGCTCAATGAAGAATTGAAGTGTGCTTCTCTAGCATATTGAATACAAACATGTGAAGGAAATATATGTATTGTAATGTAGATATTGTTCACTATATATCTCCAAGTGACCAGCTTGTACCTGAAATTGGGCGACCGCCCAATTTCAAGGCCCTTAACAATGGTCTTGTCTATCTTGTGACGGTTTATTTTTTTGACCTCTCGTCTAGGCCCTGTCTGGGTAAGAAATCAAGGCCCCCGCCCAATTTGCAGGTGATCTATCACCGTGGTGGGACAAACTCATTTTCTTTAAATCTTGTCTTGTCTAGGAACCTGTAGTCTAGTAACTAATCACTATAAGTGAGTCATGTCCGGCAAGAAACCGCAAGAAATTTGCAGGAGCATCATTTTTTTACCTCTTGTCTTGTCTAGTAATCAGAACTCGCCCTAGTCCTCCCCTCGAAAGAAACTACCGCCACATATGCTCTTTTGAAGCAATTCCTCGATGCACAAATCCTATTAAACTTAATATTTTCTTATATCCTTAGATGCGCATATGCCTCAAAACAAGCATCATTTGAAGCAAATCCTTCATCCTTATAATATTTCAACCATTATGGTCGCATCTACATCTCCGTGAACTACTTTGAAATACAAAGAGGCAGGATTCATGGCAAGAATACTAACAGATTTATGGCAAAGACAAGAATACTAGCAGATTCATGGCAGCCTCACTCTCACAGATCTCTCGATGAAATATTGTGTCCGTGGAAGGCCACAAATGAAGGAGTGATTCTCGCTGCCCCCTCTTCATCGGGGATAACTTCAATCCGATCATGCCGCCAAACCCAACATGGTGCCAAACTCGCTTCCATGGTGCCAAACTCAGCCCCCAAAATTTTCCAATCAATAGCAAGACGAAGCTTGGCCCTAAAACACAAGATTCGAAAGCCGGGTCATACCGCCATACGCCATACCCGGCCATCTCGGCCATACCCGCCAAGTTTCAAGCTCGGCCATACCACACCGTGCCGCCATACCATAGCCAATAGGTTTTGCCATAGCTCGAAGTGTTAGGGTTAGCTGGGCAATACACCGATAGGTTTTTGCCATGGATAGAAGTCGTGTTAGGGTTAGCCATTAGGGTTAGGTTAGGTTAGCTTTAGTTTACTTAATTTTAATTTTTAGTTACACAACGATTTTTCTTAGTTAATTGAATTCTTTTGCATAATGCCCCTTTAAGCAACACTTCCATAACATTAATAAATATGTTATTGGACGGAAGCTAGACTTAAACACGGCGGGGTCCCCAATTTCATACTTGTATGTCCCTCTCGATAACCTATTACAATACTAACATTTACCCGGCATGTGCGTGAAAATAGCAATAATCCCGTAAGAGCCGAAAAGTCTCCCAATTGATGAGGAATTGCAAATGTGATAACATACTGATGATGGATATTTGAAACTTTAACATTTTCATAACATTAACTTTACTTTCAATTGCTATATGAAAGCTTTGAAAAGTGTATGCTGTTTTAATGAAATTATGTATAATTTTAATGTCTTAAAGTTGTTCTAGTTCATCTTTTGTGCAAAATATGCTCTTACAACCCTATATTCTAGACAATAGCTACCATTTGAGATATTTATGGACTTATGAAAGTCCATATTTAATGAAACGTGGCTTTAGTATCTGGCTCCTCTCCATTCCCTCCCCGCCATCTCTCCCCCAAAGACTAGCTCCTCTCCATCCTCTCTCGGGTCATTTTCTCTCTCTGCGCTTAGTGTCGCATAATCATGTCATAACCCAAATGCTCCCCCACATTCCCTATCTTCCCTTCTTGAGAGCTGATCAATCTCATAGTGTTCCTCATTTCTTTTGCCCCGACTCTATCTTCTCTTCGTGGCAAAACATCAAGATTGTCTTCTCGCCCCATGTTCATATCTTCTCCTCATCTCCATTGCATCTCCAAAATGTCTCGCCTCGCTGGTTCTCCCCGATGCGATTGAACCAAACTCGAGATCGAAAATTCTCCTCGCTTGTTCACGCCTCATGGATTCCCTCGGACAGGGGATCTAGACCTTTCCAGATACACCAACGACGAAGTTAGACTCTAATGCCTCAAGGCCCCTCAATACCAACACATCTAAGAAGAAACCGAACCAAGAGGGTGGCTTAACATGGTTGCAAGCAATGCGAAACAATGCCATCCGCTCATCTTCTCGCTACTAAGCACGCCATGGCAATAGGCCATTATATGGACACCGCTATGTGTTTAGATTAGCATGCAAAATGATGATGCTCACATAGGTATACCATGCAAGTGTGCACTATGCACTCGAAAGCATCCACACATGCATGCATTCACCGGGGCACGACTTGTCTTTGTGCTATGCATGTGGAATTAGAGGATGAACCATAAGAGATCACTAAGAGCAAGCCGATCTAATGCCGCCCAACCTTCTTCCACAGAGCTGTGGTTTAGAAACACAAAGGATCTTGAACCGCACGAAGCTAATTCCCAAGGAAATTTACCCAAGTGCCTCCTCCATTGGGAAAATTACGCTAATGCATCCGGAGGCGCAGGTGTTTTGCCATAATGGAAATAACTTTTTTCTGGCTCATAAAATGAGAAAATTTCGCCCGTTTTGCAGGTAGAGGAGACTAAGACCTTTTCAAAGGCAGTATAAGGTCATATCAAACGGAGTTCGGATCTTTGACTTATAGTGTTTTTATCGTTTGTTTTGTGGATAACAAAATTAAAACAACACATCTTTGTGCATTGCAACTCCTTGTTGGTTCTAGCAAAAAGTAGGGGCATTGTCTACCTCAAACAAAACGTCACGCCAATGTAATAAAATAAGGACCCTCCTTTAAGTTATCGGACCACGAGAACTTCAACTGTCCACAAGCGCCGGACGTCTTAATGTGGTACATCCAATGATGAAAGATTCCTACTTGTATAAAATGCATGTGCACATTGTAAAGGCAAGATTTTCGATCACGAAGTTTCATCAATTAGTAATGTTCGCCCCAGAGACTACTTTTAGACCAAATTATCGGGTCCATAATTCAATAGAACTTGTCCTTGTCTACCTTTTGGCCGTGGTAAAATTGGGTTTAAATACGTATAACGTTAAAATTACCATGGAACCGATGCCCAAGAAGTTACTAAACAAAGGACAAATGCTAACCCCTAATCGCATGAGAAAATAAAGAAGTCGCTTTTATGTGATTATGATCCGTTGTTCTATTACATTTGGCTCTATGCCATGGAACAATGCAATTTCTATGCCACTAGCAAGGGCCGGATCCTTCTTGCCCTCCTCTCCTCGCGTCAGATTCACTCTCCCTTCTCTCGCCGGCTTCCACGCCCCATCCTCCTCCTCTCGATCTTCATGCTCACCTCTTCTAGTGTCCCTTTCCACTTCTCGACTTTCAAAGTCCCTAGTAATCGCTCCTCTCCATTCCCCCCGCCATCTCTCCCCAAAGACTAGCCCTCTCCATCCCTCCTCCGTCATTTTCTCTCATGGGCCTTAGTGTCCATAATCATGTCATAACCCAAATGCTCCCACGCTCCCTATCTTCCTTCTTGAGAGCTGATCAATCTCATAGTGCTCCTCATTTCTTTGCCCCGACTCTATCTTCTTCGTGGGCAAAAACATCAAGATTGTCTTCTTGCCTCCCATGTTCATATCTTTCCTCGCCTCCACCGTGATCTCCAAAATGTCTCGCCTCGCTCTCCCCTCGATGCGATTGAACCAAACTCGTAGATCGAAAGTACCCTCCTCGCTTTGTTCACGTCAAGGGATTCCCTCGATGTGGGACTAGACCTTTCGACACACCAACGATGAGTCGACTCTAATGCCTCAAGGCCTCTCAATACCAACACATCGGAAGAAGAAACTGGAACCAAGAGGGTGGTGAACATGGTTGCAAGCAATGCGAGAAACAATGCCATCCGGCTCATCTTTCGCTACTAAGCACGCCATGGCAATAGGCCATTATATGGACACCACTTGCGGTTTAGATTAGCATGCAAATGATGATGCTCACATAGGTATACCATGCAAGTGTGCATGCACTCAATCCATCCACATGCATGCATTCACTTGCATGGGCGGAATGGAGGGGGGCACGAATTTGTCTTTGTGCTATGCATGTGGGAATTAGAGGGTAGTGGCGTAAGGCAATGGTATGCGTAAGTCATTTCACCGATATTATCAATAAGGTTAATCAATTTCTTCTTTACAACCCGCACCAATGGCAAAATGGATTGCTCGTTATGAGAACGCAAAGGAAGAAATGGAAGAAAAGAGGCATGAATGGACATAATAGACGAGCCCGCACTCGATGGATATGAACCTTTGCCTGACAAGATGGAAAGACAATGGATACTACAAAGCTATGACCGATGCATATTACAAGGGGAGTGTATTACAGCCTACTTTAATGGGCATACATGTAAGGTGTCATGAAAAAGGTAGTTGCAACAAATTATGTTGATTTCAAATCGAAAGTATTTTCTTTTTGATGTTATTGTATCTATTGACATTAATGGTGCTTTTGACAAGATATATCTTACTCCTCGATATGGTGCCATGGGACCCACTATATCGGTGAGTTCTCTTGACATACACGTGAAGACTTGTAATCATGAGTCATGTCATCATTCACGATGGAGTTTCAATCAAGTGTTACCGATCGTAATCTTCGTGAAGCCACCGCGATTGGCCTGGGAAGTTAAAGACTATAATGGAGGTGGATGTTGGTGGCAATTTCAAGACCTTCATATTCGAGCATCGATTGGTTTGACCTTCAATTAAGGGGGGCCAGCCTACAAGAAAGCACATGATAGAACAAGTGGCTTTTTCGGCCGCCAACTCTAGCAAATCAGACCGGTAGTGAGACGCTTTGTTCTTCCGCATAACCGTGGAACAGTACACACATATACATATCCAACTTCAAAATTTAGACCATCAATATCAATCTCACGCCCAGCCTTTTCTTTTGACCAGATTTTTTTTTTACCGATCGACAAGATCCAACATGGTGGTTTATCATACAAACTACACCGAGGGGACGTTTCAATATTCCAAGGTGTTGTGCTAGAAGAGTCAATAACGCCCTCAAGAGCCCCTCCGCAGATCAAGGCATTCAAACTCACCGAAAACGAGCATCAAGAGGTTGGACCACCACCGGCCATGCGCAAGATCTTACACCGAAAGCAATTCCACCTAAATAAAGATGTACTTCAGCCATTTTGATACAAATGTTGGTAATGCTAACAATGATCTAACTCCTAGTTAGCACCTAGAGGAGACGATCATTAAATTCTATATGCCTAATATTATGCACATCCTCGCAATCCTTTCCGATAGGCTATGTCTATTGGTCTTCGTGGTGCAATAAAACCCATTCAATTCAATTTTTTTTTCCCTCCCCCTTCTTTGGTATACATTATATCGGAGGAAAGAACGGTGGAACATGGGCTCAAAGAAGCCACATAGGCTCAAGCATTGTCCTAGACTTGAACATGCCACCTAGGCTCCAATGGAAGATCAAATATATGCCACATAAACTAGAGAAAAAAAAAAATACAACACATGACATCACAATGACATGTTGCCACCTAGGCTCACATTACACGTGGCTAAAATATGCCACTTACATCAAACATGTCAACTAGGTTCAAACATGACGGTGATTCAAACATAATTCGGGATCAAACAGTCACATACTAAAATAAAATATACCGATATGATGTCGCAATAACAAAATACCACGTAGGGTTACATTTCCCTTTAGAGTCTAACATGCCACCTAGGTTCAAACAGTTTTTGTTAGGCTCAAGCATTGCCTCTAGGCTCAAACATGCCCCAAAGATCAAACATGTCACAACTAAAATAAAAATAATGTAAATGACGTCAAGAGAATAAAATACGCCGCGTATGCGACGATAATGCCGACGCCAAAAACTCATTTCTTAATTGGGTGAACATGAGTGGTCTTCTGGCCACGGAAATTGGTCCCCAGGGCAATGTCGACGTTTTGAGTCCATTAGCAGAGCCAAATCGCGGGTTCCGTGAGGGAGAGGGCCTTGGGGAGAGGGAAATTCGGGGGCAAGCTTCCCGGGATTTTAGGGTCCTTGCTCGGGTCAACACCCCACTCCACGCCAAGTCACGGCACAAGGTCCCGCCAACCGGACAAGGAGAGGGGGCTCAAACGTAAACCCTATGGGTTGCCGTGTTCTAGAAGGGTTTTATGCTTTTGGGGCCGAAGTCTTGGTCTCGCCGCAGCTAGGGACTGGCCGAAGTCAGCGTACGAGAACGCGAGGCAAGAGGAACCGACGGAACGGAGTTTGGGCCTGTCCTCCTCCCCGATGTGGCAAGTAGAAGTCGGGGGGCTTTTGCAAAGTGGCAAGACATTCATAAATTGTAATTCATGCATTGTATTTAAAAATAAATTTCTGATTTTTGCCACCGGATTCCTAATTCATCTCCAAAGACAGCCCAATTTTCGAATTTTCGTGAGAAGGCCTAGGTCAAAGGGTTAGCATTAGAACGGCCGGGGCAGCCCGGGGCAACCGAGCCGGCACCCTTCCCCAAGTCAAACGAGGCTGTGACCTTGCAAGTGGATCCCTCACAAGAGGGGAGAGTCCTGACCCCGTGAGGCGGATCCAAAAAATTCCCCGAGGAAGCCCTTCCCCGCGCCGCTTCCTGGGGCCGCGACGCTTAATGACCACCGCCCCGGAGCCCTGCCTCCTATCCGACCGCTGGATCCTCCGCTCAGGCCCCCTTCGAAGGCCCAAAAGATTCCGTGACGGGTCGGGAGAACTTGTCAAACCGCGAGGCGCCCCGAGGTCGGGCTGTCGCTCGTGCACTGTGGAGGTCCTAATGGCAAATCGACCGCCAAGTCGTCCGAATGACTTAAATTACCCTAGGGAGCAAGTTACAAGCTCGGTTTTGCAAAAGAAAGAAAACACTCACGCCTCCACGACAAGATCCCGTGATCCACATCCCAGGGCCAATTGACTCACGAAGTGTGATGGACGGAGCTACTTTGGCGCTTGAGGTCGGGTGGTCTCTCGCCAGGGAACTTGGTCCCCGTGGCAATGTCGACGCTTTCGAGCCCATTGGCGAGCCAAATCATGATTCCTGGGAGAGGGAGGTCGCCTCGCCCGGCCCCCCGTGGCCTTGGGGAGAGGAAACGGCAAGCAGCCCGGGATTTTAGGGTCCGTTCAAGGCCAACACCCCCACTCCACGCCAAGTCACCAGGCTAAGGTCCAGCTGAATCGGGACAAGGAGAGGGCCTCCAAACGAAACCCCCGTGGGTTGCCGTGTTCTAGAAGGGTTTGGCGCTTTGGGGCCGAAGTCTTGGTCTGTTGCTTTGGGACCCGGCCGAGAAGCCGGGCGAGAACGGAGCAAGAGGAACCGATTTGAACGGGAGTTTGGGCATGTCCTCCTCCCATGTGGCAAGTAGAAGTGGGGGCTTTTGCAAAGGGCAAGACATTCATAAATTGTAATTAATGCATTGTACCTAAAAAATAAATTTTGATTTTTGCCGCTTGATTCCTAATTCATCTCAAAGATACCCCAATTTTTGGAATTTTCTGAGAAGGTCTAGGTCAAAGGGTTAGCATTAAAATGGTCGGGCAGCCCGCTACGGGCAACCGAAGCCGCACCTTCCCCAAGTCAAACGAGGGCTGACCTGTGGATCCCTCACAATAGGAAGCTTCCACCCCCGTGAGGCGGATCAAAAGTTCCCCGAGGCAGCCTTTTTCCCGGCAGCGGGCCGCGACGCTAATGACCACCTCCCCGAGCCCTGCCTCTATCCCACCATTGATCCTCCCGGCAAGCAGCCGGGGATTTTAGGGTCCGGCTCAAGGCCAACACCCCCACTCCACATCAAGTCACGCACAATGTCCCTACCGACCGACAAGGAGAGGGCTCAAACGTAAAACCCCGTGGGTTGCCGTGTTCTAGAATGGTTTATGCTGGGGGGGGCCGAAGTCTTGGTCCGTTAAGCTTGGGACTGGCCGAGAAGCCGCGGTCGAACACGCGAGCAAGGGAAACCGACGGAACGGAAGTTTGGCCTGTCCCTCCGATGTGGCAAGTAGAAGTCAGCTTTTGCAGTTGGCAAGACATTCATAAATTCGTAATTAATGCATTGTACTAAAACAAATTCTGATTTTTTGCCGCCTAGATTCCTAATTCATCTCCGCCATTAATGTTTCTCCAATCTTCGAATTTCGGAGAAGGTCTAGGTCAAAGGGTTAAGATAGAACGTCGGGCAGCCCGCTAAGGGCAAATCGAAATGGCACCCTTCCCCAAGTCAAACGAGGTCGATCTTTGCAGGGATCCCTCACAAGAAGGGAGA